>JAQMRL010000040.1:656506-862061 GCA_035578175.1 Catonia carolina
CACATATCAGAGTGCGTTGTCTGTTTGTCTGCCTTTTAGGTACTTCTGGAAATTTCGTGTTTGGATTTTTGATCTTATATCCTTCTTCTCTGTTCAAAATCTGTGTCTCTGAGATATCCAGGTCCTGTAGATCCTGTTGAACTTCCTCAAACCAGGCGTACTTGACTTTGGTTCTCAAAAAGAAATCCAGTACCTGTCTGGTAAATCTGGATTCTGGCAGTCTCCTAAGATGTCCAAAGAACCCAACTCGTCTCTTCCTCATTATCTCGGAAATTTCCTCATTTTCCCCTGTATAGAACCGAATTTGGCAACAACCTATACTCATTGTCTACTCTGTGCTTTTTGTTTATTATTGTTCTGAGGATTCATTTACTGTAATATTAACTCAGTACATTGAAATTATGATATGAAAGTTTGTGCAAAATGTTTATTAAAAATCCATTCACATTTGGCCGAAAAAATGTTGCTTACGTATTAAAATTGTTATTTACGGGAAACAAGAAAAAACTAAAAGAGAACACATTATAAGAGAACATTATAAGTTAAATAACTCAATATATGTTATTTTTTACAGTTCAAAAATCAATATTTTACATTCACAGCTCGTTTGATGCTTAAGTTTTATAACAAAAATATCGTAAAAAATAAAAGAAAAATAATGAATTTATCTGTTGTCATTCAAAAAATAGAAATGTTTATGCAAACGGTTACGTTTTAAAAACAAAGTAAGGTTTCAACATACTTTTACGTTCTCTTGCCATACGTAAGTTTCAAGTTCGTACGATGTTCCGTTCTTGAGATATTCTGTTCACACACGCACGCACGCGCGCGCGCACACACACACACACACACACACACACACACACACACACACACACACACACACACACACACACACACACACACACACACACACACACACACAGACCAATCGCTAAAAACATGTTTTTTGGGTTCAGGGGGTCTGAAAACGTGTAGATCCGGTGAAAACTCGATTTCGAAAAATCGACATGAAAACAATACTTTCTTGCCTATATATTCATATAGGCAAGAGAAAATAAAAAATCTGGTGTGAAACACTCACACAACTTTCTCTTGCCAATGCAAATAATTAATAATAAACCTAACATTATTAATAAAATATTAGAAATAAACAAAAACTAACCTCAAAAACATAACCTTATTTTAATCATGAGTGAATGACGCAAAATGACAATCGAACTCAGTTTGGCTTAAAAATACGGAAAATCACGCTTTCACGCTAAACTAGGCTCTGTAGAGACAAATGCTTTAAACAAAAGTTGTAGATCTTTTAATTTTCTATAAATTTAATTATATACACTTTTGTCGTAAAATGCATACTAAGACCGAAATGTTAAAAAAATCGATTTTTCTCACGTTTTCGTGACAAAAAAAACAGAAAATCACAAATTACCGCTAAACTAAGCGTTATACCAAAAAAAGTTTGAAATAAAAGTTGTAGAATTTTACATCTCTACAACTTTTATTATATAACGTTTTGCGCTAAAATGCATATTAAAGCCGCAATCTTAAAAAGAAAATGTTTTTACGTAAAAACAGCCTCAAGCAGAATTTCAGCAAACATGGCGCCTACCCTATATTGTAGAGCATAAAAAATGTAGTAAACCAGTTGATTTTAATAAAAATCGTAGGACCAGTTTTTGAGAAAATCGCAAAAAAGTGAAAAATTATACGAATAAACTACTACTTCCGGTTGACCGATTTTGATGAAAATGTTCGTGTCGGGTCCGGTAGTGGTATGTAACTTAAGTTTCAAGTTTCAAGTTCGTACGATGTTCCGTTCTTGAGATATTCTGTTCACATACACACACACACACACACACATACACACACACACACACACCACACCACACACGCACACACACACACACACACACATACACACACACACACGCACGCACACACGCACACACACACACACACACACACACACACACACACACACACACACACACACACACACACACACACACACAGACCAATCGCTAAAAACAAGTTTTTTGGGTTCAGGGGGTCTGAAAACGTATAGATCCGGTGAAAACTCGATTTCGAAAAATCGACATGAAAACAATACTTTCCTTCCTATATATTCATATAGGCAAGAGAAAGTAAAAATAGCAAATTTAACATTGGCGGGATACAAAGTACACTCTCTCCTTTTAAGTATTCAGATAATATAGGTAAAATACCTTTGCAAAGTTATTTAAATTCACAGAGTAAAGTCCAAAAGGTTTTATGGAACAATCTTTAGCACATATCATCATAACATGAACATACTTTTTAAACCATATGGGTCTTTTCTCCCAACCACAATCATACAATGAAAACCTTAAATTCTCGCCCTGAAACAAAAAATATTTAAATTTATATTTTACATTTTAGTTGCAGGGCTAAAATAAATAGTTCTGTTTCTTATCACATGGTCAGCCAATTAAATGACTGAATCATTTAAGAACAGAAGAGGTAGAGGTGTAAAAGACACTAGTCACAGTTATCTCCTCTGAAAGTAATGAATTTCATTACACAACCAGACCCTGTGGTGAATGAAGTGAAGGTGTCATTTGCAGAGTGGAAAATATGTGCTTTTCAGAGGGCTCGGCATGCTTATAAGCGTACTTTTCCACTCAGTGAGTTGTGGCAACGGTAAACCACCTCACTCCTCGTTTTACTTAGTAAAACCTCTAGAGGTTCAAACCAGCCTCATGTGGCTGATCACCTAAACAACAACAACATTTTATATTTATAATTTAGTTAATAATAACTTAGACTTTTGCTTATTTTACACAGATGGATTGTTAAAGTATTTTGCACTCGATCTGTTAGCACATATCAGAGTGCGTAATAATGCTTGACAACGATCGAAATAGGATTCCCTCCCTTCTGCACTTCTTCCGTTCCCGTTCGCACTACGTGCTGGATCGAATACGTACTAAAAGCGCGTCAGCCTCGTGATCCGTGTGAAGAATTTCTGTTACGGCATGCAGTGAAAGATTATACTATTCATAAAAAAAAACATTTATCATAATGTTCTTGTCATTATAAAGTAACCTTTGTTTTATTATTTCAATTTATTCTATAACATAGTAACTCTTTTACTTTTCTTTCATTGTATTTATTAATATTTAGTAATTATTTACAGTTTGTGTCAGGCAGTCCTCAGGAATTAAAATATGCACGTAGCATAGAAAATAAGGGAATCACATATCAGAGTGCGTCCTAAATAATTAGCAGCAAATTATGATTATGATTTTTTTTTACCTCAGTCAAATGGTTAAGCCAATTCCGAGTCCTTTACGCGATTCTTCATCGCAGTTTTTTATAACTGATGCAATAATTTGTCGCACTTCCGAATGAATTACCGCTTTATTTTTCCGGGAAGACATATTAAAATAAAACAAAGGATATGAAAATAATACACGTTGAAATTTACCTAACACAAAACACACAAAACTAATAACTTTTGGCACGTTAACCACGCTTTAACTTTCAAAATAAAAATCACTTTAGTGATCAAAAATCATGAATAATGATTAACACATCCGAGACGCATTAGCACAAATGTACAACTGTATATTGTGACACATGTATCCGTTGTGAAAGGAATAACATGTAGGCCTATAATAAATAAATACATAGACATAATAATAATAATAATATTTACATGATGACTAAATGTTTTTGTACTGCACGATAAGACAAAAATATTAGTCACATTCTATTACGCCACCCGCCCCACTTCCCCAGGCGACAGAGATCATGAGCTGGCGCGCGTATAGTACGTTGGTACGCACACCACAAATGACCAATTAATATGAATATCACTTATCCATAACATTTTGTACAGATTATGTGACCACCACCAGAACAAAGTCATTAGTGTTTCCATTATTTTTGTTTACTATTAGGTTGTGTAGTTCAAAATATATATAACACAGCAAGTTCTTAATTTATAATGTTGACCTGTAAATCCTAACATAATTGATACGATTTAATTAAATGGAGTAGGCATTATTTCTTATTTACTTGAGAGCAGGTAATATAAACTTATGCTTTTACTTCAGTTGTACAGTGTTAGCGACCGTGGCAATATTGGTTTTAGTAGTCAGTGCAGTTTTCTTATGTTTGGGTTGATCGTGTTGTTCAATATTCAGATAAATTCGTTTCTTTGAAACAATACAGTGTAAGTGTATAATTGTGATTTAAACCGGTACAGGTTAAATAAGTGCAAATAATAATAATAATAAATAATAAAGTAATAGGGGCCATTCCGAAGTTAAAACAGGACTGAGGCAGGGAGTGGACTATCCCCACTTCTCTTCAACTGCGCATTGGAGTATATTATGCGCCAGTGGAACAAGGAAAATAAAGCTTATATCAAAATTGGAAGAGAGATAAAAGTTAACTGCCTCGGTTTTGCGACGATTTAGCACTATTATCCAAAAGCATAGAAGAAGCCAGGACACAGGTTGAAACTATAGAGAAATACGCTGGGAAAATAGGACGTAAAAATATCTTATGAAAAAACAAAAATAATGGTTCGAGATCCCCTGTGTGAGACAACGTCAGAATTAACAATCAAAACGTGGAATTAGTTAGAAGTTTCAAATACCTGGGTGAAACAATAACGCACAACATTAAAGAAAAAATTAACTGGCAGGAAAGAACAAATAAATTAATCAAATCCGCCATAACCACTAGGATATTTACAATAGAAATGTATGTCCATCAACACAAAATTAAGACACTACAATACCGTGATACTTCCTGAAGTCCTGTATGCGAGTGAAACCCTGTTTGGTCCAACAAGAATAGACGAAAAGGACAAAATCGAGAAAGTGGAGAGGCAAATAGCAAGAAAGTGTATTGGGAAAATGGTCCCGTTCAAGATGGTAGTTTTCTATATTGTACCAAACAAGGAAGTATATGAAACAATTGAGCCTTTAACCAGTATCATCAGGGAAAAAAGGATATCCTTCCTGGGACGTATATTGAGATGGAGGATACAAGATTACTAAGAAGGATGACTGAGTTTTTCTGGCAAAAGAAGATGACACCAAACTGGATAAAGGAGGTCAAAAAGGATATGGAGGAACTAAACATTACAATAGCTGACCTCAAAACTAAGTCAGGGAGCTACAGGGACATACAAACAGCGATCGGTTAAATTTAGGGAACAATAAGGGTCAGGAAAGCCATGGTGATTTCGGACGCTGAGAGACTGAGAAGATCCGAAACATTGAAGAATTATTGGCGAAGAAGAGGAGAAGTACGGGAACGACAACTGCGGAGGCGTTTTGGTGGAACATCTGAAAGAGCTAGACGTTGAAAGATTGAACTTAAGTGGTCCTTTGTGGCCGTAGAAAAAAAAGTAATAGTAAGTATGAATATAAATATTGTTCTAGTAATGAGCTGTACTAGTACACTGACCATCCGAGCTAATGTTTTTGAAACAGTACGTAATGCGAGGTGGCGCGGTTGAAGTGCGGAAGGGAAGGGAAGGGAAGGCTATTAAATAACGAGACTGACTTAAAATTTTTTATACATAATCACTTATTGTCACCTTCAATATACACTCCTTCTCTATCCCTACAACGCTCCATGCGCATTTTCCATTGTTTGAAACAGTGCTGGGAGCCATCTTCTGTCAGCTCCTTCAGGACACGTGCCGCTCAAAAATTTTTGAAATGAAGCTCGCAAAAATATCTGTATACTGACACTTTGTACGCGATTGAAAATGACCCAAATTTTTTGGAAACGATAATAACATGTGATGAAACGTGTTTTTTTTTATGATCCGGAAACGAAGCGCCAATCCATGCACTGGAAGAGCCGAACTTTACCGAGAGCCAAAAAAGCTCGAATAAAGCAAGTCAAAATTGTAAGTAATGGTGATTGTTTTGTTTTATATCCATGGGATTGTGTACCTTCCTCAAGGTCAAACAATTAATCAATATATATACGTTGAGGTACTTTCCAAACTACGTCGAAGAGTAAGGAAAAAACGTACCGAATGTGGAAGGACAAATCATGGGTTCTCCACCAAGACAATGCGCAAGCTTATTCCGCGTTATCCGTCAAGAGGTTTCTAGCCAAGTACAGCATCTCGAGTGTTAGAACATCCACCTTATTTACCAGATCTTGCACCATGGTGACATCTACCTGTTCCCTAAGGTGAAATCTGCATTAAAAAGGACAAGATTTGAGTCTTGTGGAAGCTGTAAAACAGAAAACGGCACGTGTCCTGAAGTAGCTGACAGAAGATTACTTTCCAGCGACTGTTTCCAACAATGGAAAATTTGCATGGAGCGTTGTAGGGATAGAGAAGGAGTGTATATTAAAGGTGACAATAAGTGATTATGTATAAAAATTAAAATTAAATTTTTTTCAACGTCCCGTCTCGTTATTTAGTTAGCCACACCTCGTAGAGATAAACTTGTAATATGAACATAGATCTACTACTTTATTAATTAAACTCTTTTTACTTTCTCCGCGTAGGGAGAAACTAATTATTAGTTAACGAAATTAAATATTCATAAGAACATAATTATAGATCGGTAAAAATTCAACAAATCACAGTAACTTCATTTATTACCTCATTAAATAAATCCTGGCCGAACGAACTGTAAATATACAGTAAATATATTACAGGCACCACAAAAGTGAAATATTTCACTTTTATCAAAATACTTGATGTCTGCAAAATAGAAAACATATTTCTTTTACTGGTGTACAATCTGTCAATGTTTTGTAAGCGTAGTTTGCGCAGAAGTGAGTGGGGAGAATACTGCCCTGCCGGCTGTAGAAGGGATGACATGCGTATGTGGGTGCGTGAATTGTCTCATTCTACTGAAGCTGTCTCGCAGAGAACAGATCGTAGCTCGAACGGTTGACTATTTTGTCTTATTGTCTGTGGTCTGTGGACATTTGTGAAAAGCCCCCAAGGAAACGTCAACCCTTCCACCATGTTGGAGGTCGCTCTTTTAGGAAAAAGAGGCTCCCGTAGGCCTAAACCATATAAACCTATGGTACGGTACGGTACGTCATGCATTCCTGCGAGTCGGCTGTGAATTCCCTCCCCCCTCTACTGGTGTACTACTCACACCATTATTTCTCCCTTCATCGTACCTCAACCAAATCCGTCTTCTGCGCATACGCTTACATAACTTTGAAGGCCTTTTTGTACTTACGGTTACGTTACTAGACGGTAGGGATCATCAACAACATGCGCAGTGACTAGCCCCGCCCTCAGACGTCACTGGCGACAGCCAGTGACGTCTGAGGGCGGGGCTCGGCTTTCACCAGCGACAGTCGACACACGATCCGTACCGTGTCGGTCTGTAATACAGTATAATACCGATTATCCGTGGTAATTGGGGGGGATAACTACACCGGATAACCGGAAAACACGGATAATACAACCCAATCCGGTCGAGACCACTTACGTCATAAACAAAACCACCAGTTACGCGTATGTTTTAATCTACTGATTAATACATGTTAATACTATCGGATATCGGAAATAAATAAACAAATTGTATTGAAATAAAAATATTTACTACATAAATTTATATAAATCTTACCTTAAACAAGGTAACAAAAAAAAATCACAAAAAAATCTGTTATTTTACTTTATTTCATTTTATGTTGCAATATGTTTTTCTTTTATTTTTCTTATACATATAATATGTAAAATTTCCACGTAATCTGTGTCATCCTGATTTTCCATGAAAGTTAGTAATGTTTTGGCACCGGTTAAAGCTTCTTTGCAACTGATTTTAGGAGCTGGTAACGTGCTCGCCTCTCATCACGCGGTCTTGGGTTCGAATCCCACTCGGGCACGACATTTTTTCATACGTTACAAAAAATTCATTTCATCCTTCACCGTCTGCATTAGCAGCAATTTGCAAAACAGTCGGACGTTAAACCAAAAAAACAAAAATTTCTAGGGATCGCACGGTTAATCCAAACCCCGGTTAAACGATCCACGGAAAATCGGTACTCTACTGTACTTTACTAGTGTTTAATAATGGTGTGTTGTGCAATTGCCGGGTGTTCTAATCACGATAGACACTAAAAGGAGTTGGGCATTATAAGTTTTTCCGTTTTCCAAAGGCCATTGAAACTAGATTGAAGTGGATAAATTCTTGCAAGCGGGCCGATTCATTTTCTGGTGATAGTGGTCGCGTGTGTTTACTACATTTCGACGAATCGGATTATGTACGCGATTTAAAGTCTAAGTTGCTACATCTTCCATTAAAACGTGTTTTAAAACGAATTCAGTCATACATTTAAATTTGCCGATTTGTATTGCCGTTTTACGTCCGGGAATCCCGACTTATAATGAACGTAAAAATCGAGCAGAGAAACGATCCGCTTGTAAGGAAGTTTTTTGATATTTTAAACTTATCATAAAATTACAACACAGGCAGTTCACAAAATGAAGGGAAAGCCGTAGAAACAGGTAGGCCTCGTTTTAATTAAAGAACCGCCAAGTTTTAATGTTGCGCAGTCAGGGGAAAGTGATCTCTTAAAACGTGAAAACGCCGAATTAAAAGAAGAAACAAATTACTTATAGAAAAACTTCAGGCCGCAAACGAAGAATTATTAAAATATTATTTAACAATTAATAAAAAAAAAATGAACTAAAAAGAAAAAAGAAAAAAATTTACAAAAAAAAAATCACAGACATTACAGTTAAAAATAAAAGCGTGGCGCATTAATATATATAATATTTATTGTAAAATATTCGTTGTAAAATATTATATATATTAATGCGCCACGCTTTTATTTTTAACTGTAATGTCTGTGATTTTTTTTTTGTAAATTTTTTTATTTTTTTTATTATTAGTTCATTTTTTTTTGATTAATTGTTAAATAATAGCGTTTCTTAAAAATTTTTTTTTGATTTTTTTGTAATTTTTTTCTGTGATTTTTTTGTAAATTTTTTTTATTTTTTATTTTTAGTTAATTGTTTTAAGTAATTGTTAAATAAAAGCGTTTTTTACATTTTTTT
The DNA here is from genome assembly GCA_035578175.1 of Catonia carolina. NCBI lineage: Eukaryota > Metazoa > Arthropoda > Insecta > Hemiptera > Achilidae > Catonia > Catonia carolina. The sequence goes on from JAQMRL010000040.1 coordinate 665,562, forward strand.
TTAAATTTTTTTTACCAACACCTCCACAGCGTATTGTCATCGAAGATAAACAAGTGTGCAAAGTTTGATTCATATTGATACGGTAGAAGTATTAAAATTTTAAGTTGCAAGATTTGATGGATCCAAGAGTAAGTTAAATAAAAGCGTTTAATTAAAATAGATTTCTGTGCAAACATACCTAAACCGCTACGTTTGTAAAAACAATGCAATAATCCTACCATCACTACGCACCGGTCGAGTTGTTGGGGACCAGACTACGTCATCACTCATCTATTATCTCACAGCAACTGGGCATGACCGCTACCGTCTAGTATAGTAACTGTGGGTTTACCAAAACACATACACACACACACACACACACACACACACACACACACACACACACACACACACACACACACACACAAACACACACATAAACACGCGCGCACACACACACACAAACACACACACACACAAACACACGCGCGCAAACGCACACACACACACAAACACACGCGCGCAAACGCACGCACACACACACACACAAACACACGCGCACACACACACACACACACAAACACAAACACGCACATAAACACACACACACACACACAAACACACACGCACACACGCACACACACACACGCACGCACACACCAAAACGTATGTAAGTGATAGCCTATACACAGAGAGTTTGCAGCTAGCTAGTCGTGCTGGAATTCACGATAAAGGAAAAATCTGGTGTCAAACACTCACAAAACTTTCTCTTGCCAATGCAAATAATTAACAATATAATCTACGATTAGTAATAAAACATTAGAAGTAAACAAAAAAAAACTAACCTCAACAAACATAACCTAATTTTAATCATTAGTGAAAGACGCAAAATGAAAATCCAACTCAGTTTGGCTTAAAATACGGAAAATCACTTTTCACGCTAAACTAGGCTCTGTAGAGAAAAATGTTTTAAATAAAAGTCGTAGATCTTTTATTTTTCTATAAATTTTATTAAACACATTTTTGTCGTAAAATGCATACGAAGGCTGAAATCGTAAAAAAAATTGATTTTTCACACGTTTTCGTGAGAAAAAAACAGAAAATTACTAATTACCGTTAAACTAAGCATTATACAAAAAAATGTTTGAGATAAAAGTTGTAGGATTTTGAATTGTTTACAACTTTTATTATATACATTTTTTGCGCTAAAATGCATATAAAAGCCGCAATCTTAAAAAAACAATTGTTTTACGTGAAAACTCTCACCAAGAATTTCAGTAATAATGGCGCCTACCCTATCTTGTAAAACATAAAAAATTGAGTAAACCAGGCGATTTTAAAAAAAATTGTAGAGGACCAGTTTTTGAGAAAATCTCAAAAAAGTGAAAAATTACACGAATAAACTACTACTTTCGGTTGACCAATTTTGATGAAAATGTTCGTGCCGGGTCCGGTAGTGGTATCTAACTTAAGTTTCAAGTTCGTACGATGTTCTGTTCTTGAGATAATTTTATTTACACACACACACACACACACACACACACACGTACGCACACGCGCACACACACACACTGGCCAATCGCTAAAAATATATTTTTTGGGTTCAGGGGGTCTGTTTAGGTGTATCATATATCCGGTGAAGAGTGTATTTGTTAAAATCGACATGAAAACAATACTTTCTTTCCTATATATTCATTAAGGGCAAGAGAAAGTAAAAAGTGTGACATCGTTAATTTCTGATAAGACAGTCACAGAAGTTGAGCAGTTTATGCGTGAAGAACGGCGGATCACGCTGCATGATCTGCACATTTTAATATCTGAGATTTCCCGAGAAGAATTCATAGAAAATGAAATTATAGTATTTAAATCCTATGAAATTTACAGAATTTTAATTGAAATTTGCAATATCTGAAGGTGTGTGTAAGATTGTTCGTGCAAAAACTGACAGGAAACCATTAACGGCCGACTCTTCCGCATATCTCGACTTGAACCATTCACACTGTTAAGTCCAACCTTCCTTAGTTTGCTGCTACTTTCAACAAATAATGACGTCACTGAGCATGCGCATTACTTAAAAATCTGGTGTGAAACACTCACACAACTTTCTCTTGCCAATGCAAATAATGATCAATATAACCTAAGTAATAAAACATTAGAAATAAACAAAAAAACTAACCTCAAAAAACATAACCTTATTTTAATCATGAGTGAAAGATGCAAAATGAAAATCAACCACAGTTAAGCTTAAAAATACGGAAAATCACTCTTTCACGCTAAACTAGGCTCTGTAGAGAAAAATCCTCTAAATAAAAGTTGTAGATCTTTTAATTTCCTATAAATTGATTATAATATATATTGACTGCCCATAATAAACAGGTGGAGTGTCAGATTATTTTCACTCAATCTGTTCGTTGCAGGGCTAAAATAAATAGTTCTGTTTCTTATCACATGGTCAGCCAATTAAATGACTGACTCATTTAAGAACAGAAGAGGTAGAGGTGTTAAAGACACTAGTCAGAGTTACCTCCTCTGAAAGTAATGAATTTCACTATACAGCCAGACCCTGTGGTGAATGAAGTGAAGGTGTCATTTGCAGAGTGGAAAATATGTGCTTTTCAGAGGGCCTGGCATGCTGATAAGCATACTTTTCCACTCAGTGAGGAAGGCAATGGTAAACCACCTCACTCCTCGTTTTACTTAGTAAAACCTCTACTGGCTCAAACCAGCCTTTTGGCTGATGACCTAAACAACAACAAATTGATTATAAAATATACACTTTTGTCGTAAAATGCATACTAAGACTGAAATCGTATAAATGTAAAAAATACAAAAAAATGGTATAAATAAAATTTGTAGGATTTTAAATTCTCTACAACTTTTATTGTTACCTGCTTTCGAGGTAATGGGCGGTGGCCGTAGCACCTTCATGTGCTATTCGTAGTACGTGGTTGTGCGCAGAACATTCATGTACAGAGCCACGTACAAAGCATTAGCGGCGTAAAAAACTCGACGGTGACTCGTCCAACGTTTACACGAGTAGTGAGGGGAGTGGGGTGCACCCACTCATTTGGGTTGGCCTCTCAGGGGTTGTGGGTTCCCCTCCTTGGTAGCACTCTAAAGCCACTAGGCTGCTTAAATTCCTCCGGAATGGGCGTGGTCGGCAGAGGAGTGAATAGATAAATACGCGTGTAGGTGGGTTGGGGGGGGGAACGCCCCAGACCACACAGAGCGTACCCATAACACTGCGGTTTAGCTACTCTAGACTCGCCTGCTTTCGAGGTTAACGGGTGCTGGCCGTAGTAGGCCTACTTCCATGTGTGGTAGAGCCACGTGCAAAGCACGTAACGAGCTCGACGGCGACTCGTCCAACATTTACACGAGTACTGAGGGGAGTGACCGCACCCACTCATTCGGGTTGGCCTCTCAGGGGTTGTGGTTTCGCTTACTAGGTAGCTTTCTACGGCTACTAAACTGATTAACAGTTGTCTGCCTAACCACCTGTCTGCCCTTAACAGACAGGTGGAGTGTCAATTTATTTACACTCAATCTGTCCATTGCAGGGCTAAAATAAATAGTTCTGTTTCTTATCATATGGTCAGCCAATTAAATGACTGAATCATTTAAGAACAGAAGAGGTAAAGGTGCAAAATACACTAATCAGAGTTGTTTCCTCTGAAAGTAATGAATTTCATTATACAGCCAGACCCTGTGGTGAATGAAGTGAAGGTGTCATTTCCAGAGTGGAAAATCTGTGCTTTTCAGAGGGCCTGGCATGCTGATAAGCGTAATTTTTTACTCAGTGAGTTGTGGCAATGGTAAACCACCTCACTCCTTGTTTTACTTAGTAAAACCTCTAGAGGTTCAAACCAGCCTTTCGGCTGATGACCTAAACAACACAAACTGATTAAAGTCCTGGGGACTGGGTGTAGTCAACCAAGGATCGAAAGATAAATACGGATGTTGGTCGGAGGAGTATGGAAGGTCAAAGTTAAGTACGCGCATGCGTAGCCCAGCACTCACAGCAATTGGGTTGGCCTTTACTTACTTTCTGTTCACGTCTCGTATTTTGTGAAAAACGAATACTTACTTCAACGAAACAATAAAGGCAAATACAGATTAATAAACAAATTGCTTGATTTGCAGTCGTTGTTGTTGTGCTAATTGACTTATTCAGCAACATTAAATTTCTGGAATACACAAACAAAAACCCAAACTATTGAATACACCACATACATTTGTATTAAAACAAATTGCCAGATAAAATAATAAAAAATTACTAATGGCAGGTTGTTATGGTCTAACTCTGTCTCAAATCCGTTATGGTATTTTAGTTTGCGTAACGTGGATGGGGTTCTTAAAATTTCAAAAAAAATCTGGTGTGAAACACTCACACAACTTTCTCTTGCCAATGCAAATGATTAATAATAAACCTAACATTATTAATAAAATATTAGAAATAAACAAAAACTAACCTCAAAAACATAACTTTATTTTAATCATGAGTGAATGACGCAAAATGACAATCGAACTCAGTTTGGCTTAAAAATACGGAAAATCACGCTTTCACGCTAAACTAGGCTCTGTAGAGAAAAATGCTCTAAACAAAAGTTGTAGATCTTTTAATTTTCTATAACTTTTATTATATACACTTTTGTCGTAAAATGCATACTAAGACCGAAATGTTAAAAAAATCGATTTTTCTCACGTTTTCGTGAGAAAAAAAAAACAGAAAATCGCAAATTACCGCTAAACTAAGCGTTATACAAAAAAAATGTTTGAAACAGAAGTTGTAGGTTTTTAAATTCTCTACAACTTTTATTATATAAGTTTTTGCGCTAAAATTTATATTAAAGCCGTAATTTTAAAAAAACAACGTTTTTACGTGAAAACAGCCTCACCGAGAATTTCAGCAAACATGGCGCCTACCCTATCTTGTAGAGAATAAAAAATTGAGTAAAATAGGCGATTTTAAAAAAAATCGTAGGACCAGTTTTTGAGAAAATCGCAAAAAACTGAAAAATTATACGAATAAACTACTACTTGCGGTTGACCGATTTTGATGAAAATGTTCGTGTCGCGTCCGGTAGTGGTATGTAACTTAAGTTTCAAGTTTCAAGTTCGTACGATGTTCCGTTCTTGAGATATTCTGTTCACACACAGACACACAGACACACAGACACACACACACACACAGACCAATCGCTAAAAACAAGTTTTTTGGGTTCAGGGGGTCTGAAAACGTATAGATCCGGTGAAAACTCGATTTCGAAAAATCGACACGAAAACAATACTTTCCTTCCTATATATTCATATAGGCAAGAGAAAGTAAAAAAGCTAACCACCTCTCCTCATCGACACCACTATTTAAGGAGCTTAAATTGCTTACAGTTCCCTCATTCTGATTGTTTCAGTGATGACACGGTAAGTAGAAGAGACGGTAGGGATCACACGCATGACCGGCCGTTATGAGTACATACCGTCACTAGCGAATGACGTCACCGGTGCTAAAAACACCAGTTTTTTAAATTCCTTCTTCTACATTCAAGACTAATATTAAAATTACAATAATTATGTTTTGTCTAATATAATAATAACAGCAAGAATAGTAATGATAACAAAGAATTGTAATGGAATGTAAGCAAAATATGAAATTATTAACTGCTAATTTTCGTTGACAATTTAAGTCTTAGATGTTCACATTATGTATTATTTTTTTTATACAATTCTTTAATTGTGATGTAAATAAATACATTGCCGGCCGCATTGGCGTAGTTGGTAACGTGCTCGCCTCTCATCATGCGGTCGTGGGTTCGAATCCCACTCAGGCAAGGCATATTTTCATACGTTACAAAAAAAATCATTTCATCCTCCATTGTATATAACTATAGGGTGATTCAAAAAGAGCGCCGGTTTTGATATATCAAATTAAGAGATTTATTTTATTGAAAAACTGAAAATAAATACATCAACATGTTCATCTTACCTTCCGATTTCATGTATGAAAAATGATGTCATGCATGTGTCCTCCTCTACTGCGCTGGCACGCATCAACTCTGTCCATGAAATTGGATATTACTGCACGACAAGTTTCGACTTCCATTTGCCCGATAACCCGTCGAATTTCCTCCTTCAAGTCATTGATGTTTCGGGGTTTGTTGGCATACACCAATGACTTCAGATGACTGCAAAGATGAAAGTCACAAGGCGTCAAGTCACACGACATTGGTGGCCATTGATGGTTGGAATTTCGAGAAATGATGCGATCCTGGAACCGTTCACGGAGCAACAACATTGTTTCTCGTGCAGCGTGACATTGCAGCGTGACGCGAGGGTTTTCTAAACCCCACATACGGCAGTTCTGTTTATTAACAAAACCGTTTAAGTGGAAGTGCGCCTCATCACTGAAAATGATTTTGTTTGCGAAGGTGTCATCATCCTGCCGTTTTCTCAATACCCAGTCAACAAACTGTCGTCTCTTCTGGTGGTCTGCCACTTTCAAATGTTGCGTCAACTGAATTTTATACGGGTGATATTGGAGATCGTACCAAAGAATTCTCCGTACAGAAGAACATCGTAAACCCAATTGTTGAGAACGGCGACGTATTGATTTTGCTGGGCTAACAGCCACACTCTCACGAACCAACGCAACGTTCTGCTCAGTTCGGCCAGAACGACGACGTCCAGAACTTTTAAGGTCGACTGTTGAACCCATCTCAAAAAACTTTTTCATGAGCCTGCGAACTGTTGATTCATTCGGTGCTTCATTACGTCCTAGAGTACCGCAAAGTCACCTGACAGTAGCCGCATAACTCTCCACTCGGGTAAAATGTTTTGACGATTAACACTCGTTGTGCAATAGTAAACTTCTCCATGGTTAGACACAGACTGCGAGAGTACTACACTGCGAACAAGAGAAACTACAACTGAATCGTCAATCGGAATGTTCTCCGAAATAGAAATGAGGTCTAACAATGTTGCCAACCGATAAACAAAAATTTACCAGCCGTTTGAAAACCGGCGCTCTTTTTGAATCACCCGTTAGTTACACCCCAACGTCGTCGCTAATGACCTTGTAGTTGATGCGACGTTAAATAAATGAATAAAATAAATAGGCTACATAATATTCGGTAGCCTTCTTCTTCTTGATGTGCCTATCCGTTACGAATGTTGGCGATCATCATGGCAATCTTCATCTTGTCTGCAGCAACTCGGAAAAGCCGTACCGAAGTTGTATTGTACCAGACTCTGAGGTTCTTCAACCAGGATGTTCTTCTTCTACCTGGTCCCCGCTTTCCAAAAATTTTCCCCTGTAGAATGGCTTGCAGGAGGGCATATCTGGTTGCATTTCTCATAATGTGCCCGAAGTACTGTAGCTTTCGAGACTTGATAGTGGTCAGTACCTCCCGGTTCTTCCCCATTCTTCTGAGAACCTCTTCATTTGGTACTCGATCAGTCCAAGGGATCTTCAGTATTCTCCGGTACAGCCACATCTCAAACGCTTCCAATTTTTTGCACATATCCTCGTTCAGGGTCCACGATTCAGCACCATAAAACAGAACAGAGAATACATAGCATCGCACCATTCTCACTTTTATACCAAGAGAGAGGTAGTGGCTCTTGAAGAAGGCCCTCATCCGGTTAAAGGTGGATCTAGCCTTTCCAATGCGCGATTCGGTAGCCTACTTCGAGGAAAATCAAATGTTTGTGAAATTCTAATAGTGAGGCCTACTGTTATTACAAATTAGTTGTTAGTAAAATACAAATCACTTCATATACGTATGATTTTCTGTTCATTATATATTCAGACAAATTTGTTTAGTTTGTCGCGTGCGTTTATAGAATATAGTTTAGTAAGTTTTTGCAGTTTAGTTCTTGTAATTTATAGTTTAAATTTTACTGGGACAAATTAAATACGTACATATTTAAAAATAAAATAATTATTTTTTATTTTTCGAATAGCTCTTTAACGAGAGCACGTTAAATCAATATTTGGGGTGTTTCTTCATGTCCTATGCTGCTCCATTCTCTTCCTCACCCACACCTCCCTCATCCTTCTCGATCTGTCCATCCTCAGTTGGTCCATATTGTGAGGTTCACACCTCCTCCTCTCACTTTCCTCCCTAAAGGTCACTCTCTCAACTTTACCCCTAAAAACCTCTCTATTGCATATATCTTCTGTGGTAATCCCTGCCGTTAAGCAATCTGACAGCGTTTCGGTGAACCATGCTGGCTTAATCTTAAGTTTCATTATCCTCTCATAGACCTGTTTTGCCAGCCGATTATTGTCCATTCTCGCTATATGACCGAAAAACATAATTATTTTATTATATAGATTGTACAATTAAATAAGGCTGTAGGCATTTGCGTACATTAAAATTTGTAGACCTTGTTGGAAGTGTGACCGCCACCCCTTCTAATTAATCATTTACTGTGTTGCCGGCCTTTGTCGGCGCGGTAGGCCCTTTGGCTGCGTTCCGACAAACCTTTAGCGGCGCACCGACAAACCTTTCGGCTGCGTTCCGACAGAGTGCTTTGTTAACAAGGCCGAGCGAGTTACCGCCCCCTACCACAGCGCTCTCAGTAGCTATAAAAGCGCAGTGCACTGAGCCGCTTGTCATTACGCTTGACATCTCCGACCAAGATCGACCGACTACATCCAAGAGATAAAGAAGAAAGATGCTCTGGCACTTGCAGCAGCCACGCGCTGCCTACGCTGGTCTCTAAAGAGACCAGCACAACGGTCCTTCTCAGGACCAATTTATTAAGGTTTTAATCGGCTTTTTTCAGGGCCATCAACCTAAGCCACGGCTCTCGTCGCAGCCACGCGCTGCTTACACTGGTCTCCTTCGAGACCGGCACAACGGTCCTTCTCAGGACCAACTCTTTGAGGTTTACCCCGGCCCTTTTCAGGGCCATCAACCACCTCTGTCCGCCCCGGCGGACACACACATAAACGGCCCTTTTCAGGGCCATCAACCACCTCTGTCCGCCCCGGCGGACACACACATAAACGGCCCTTTTCAGGGCCATCAACCACCTCTGTCCGCCCCGGCGGACACACACATAAACGGCCCTTTTCAGGGCCATCAACCACCTCTGTCCGCCCCGGCGGACACACACATAAACGGCCCTTTTCAGGGCCACCAAACAGATAAGGTTTGCCACTTAATGTCGCCATTCGGTGACAAAATAATAGGTTATGGATATACTTTATGCGAAACTGTGTGTACACGTAGAGCAAGAGTTGTGCCAGTTCGAATTGTCCACTGTATAACCATGTTATAAATCCTGTTCATGTTAAATAAGCCCCACCCGTATTTTTAATTCAGACTGTTCTTACCAGTTAAACTTACCGAATTATAAGCTGATGATGTCCAATCAAATTTTTAAATTTAAATTTTAAAATATCATCAATATTATTTTGTTTTATATACTTAAAATTCCAAATTTTAACATTTTTATTTTTGAAAATAATATTTCTAGGTTCATTGTTAAAAGTATTAACTTCAGTTAACAAGATAATAAATAATTTAATCTGCGACGTTACTTTATTCAACGCTAAGATATTAGTCGTATACAGCGCGCAGATTAGAAACAGTAAATGTATCAATAATATTGCTTGTAGGAAATAAATAATCAAATACATAACTATAGATTCATTAAAAACATAATGATACTCGAAAGGTAACGACAAATCATCGATAGTTACATCAGAAATACTTTTTCCATTAATCGAAACTGAATAAATCGATTCTGAAGTTGGCATTAATATTAAGTTGACTACGCTCACATGAAGAGCGACAAAAATCATCGTACCTAACCTATGTTCTTCATCTTTAAAATTATTAATATAATTATCGATATCGATCGATAATCGATATTTATTATTCGATATATCTCGATAGTAATATTGATCGATAATTGACATTGTTGTTTCGATATCCTTTACATTAAATGTGAAATATAAAAAGAATAATGAGGCACTAAACGTTAAGTTGACATCTTCCAAAGATAGAAATCGTTTTCTGATATCGTTCCATTCGATTATCATGTTCAATATACAAGATACTGTAAAATATATCGATAGTATTGTTAATAATTTTGCTTTGATTCCAACATTTTTAGCTTCTATATTTATTCCCATTTTCTTTAAATACGTTTTTACTTCTTTCGTTATATCTTTTGGTATTATTTCGTTATAACTCATCTAAAAAATTTAAAAAATTCGTTATTAATTTTTTTCTGTTGTGGTATATTTTACACACTATTTCACGTTCAGAATGCAGTACAGCTCTTATGAGAACCCGTTGTGTTATCAGGCGAACAGAAAACATTAGCCCTCCTCGGCCAACACAATCCGAAGGTAACGGGCAAAAATATTTGGAGTTTCACTTACCACGCTCTAACAAGCTCATTTTTTATCAAAAAAATTGTGAAAAAATACTTTCGCTTCCTACTGAATAGTCATTTATTTTGCTGTAAGTGTTATTATTATGTTCGCCAATTACGGTGGCGGGTAGGGAGGGTAGCGGGACAGAGAGAGAATGTGTTGCGTCCGCCGTTCCCCTCAACTCATTTCAATCAGTGCACGGTGTTCAAGAAGAATTGTGACAATGTGCGATTGGTAGGGCACTCTGTCGGCCAGTTTCGTTCACTACACCACTCTAACAAGCTCATTTTTAATCAAAAAAATTGTGAAAAAATACTTTCGCTGCCTACTGAATAGTCATTTATTTTGCTGTAAATGTTATTATTATGTTCGCCAATTACGGTGGCGGGTAGGGAGGGTAGCGAGACAGAGAGAGAATGTGTTGCGTCCGCCGTTCCCCTCAACTCATTTCAATCAGTGCACGGTGTTCAAGAAGAATTGTGACAATGTGCGATCGGTAGGGCACTCTGTCGGCCAGTTTCGTTCACTACACCACTCTAACAAGCTCATTTTTTATCAAAAAAATTGTGAAAAATACTTTCGCTTCCTACTGAATAGTCATTTATTTTGCTGTAAATGTTATTATTATGTTCGCCAATTACGGTGGCGGGTAGGGAGGGTAGCGAGACAGAGAGAGAATGTGTTGCGTCCGCCGTTCCCCTCAACTCATTTCAATCAGTGCACGGTGTTCAAGCAGAAATGTGACAATGTGCAATCGGTAGGGCACTCTGTCGGCCAGTTTCGTTCACTACACCACTCTAACAAGCTCATTTTTTATCAAAAAAATTACTTTCGCTTCCTAATTTTTTTTTTTTTAATCCCTAATTTGTGTACGTTGCAATCTGTTCAATTCAGAACAATAAGCAACCCCATGACCCAATGAGATGAGGATGATGTGTGTGTAAATGAGGTGTAGTCTTGTACAGACTCAGGCCGACCATTCCTGAGAGTATAGTTAATTGAACCCCAACCATCAAAGTACACCCACAACCACTGTCTAGCAATCAAATCCGTATAAAAGTGACTACCTTTACTAGGAGGATTTCAACCAGGAACCTTCGTCTCTGAAATTGCTTCCTAATGAATCTTATTTTATTACACTATAAATGTTATAATTATACTCTGATATTTAGATAAGATACGTTCGTACAAAATTAGACGTTTAAATCTCATCACATTGTTTGCGTATCACGTAATATAACTTTTTTCTGGGACGACATAATATGCGTTTTATTATTTAGTTATAAAATATAAAATGTTATCAGTAATTTGATATAAATGTTGTCATATGTTGGGCGGGAACAGAAATAATAAACGAGCTTGAAAAAATCACTCTTTGAATGGCAGTTAAAGATAGATCGTCGTGTCCGGTGTCCTTCCTTTTAGTATTCCAAGAAGCTGAATTATTGTTTATAGTTGTGAACTTTATACGAAACATAAGTCAATTTTTAGAAATCAACTACAAAAGCACAATATCAGTTGCGTTTAACAAAAAGAACCGCATAGTAATTATAAGAGAAAGAGGGTATGACGTCTTTCTCTTTCGGATCTGTCAAAATGTATGGTACTATAAGCGCGTCAGCTCGTGATCCGTGTGAGGAATTTCTGTTGCGGCATGCAGTAAAAGATTATACTATTCATAAAAAAAACATTTATCATAATGTTCTTGTCATTATAAGGTAACCTTTTGTTTTATTATTTCAATTTATTCTATAACATAGTAACTCTTTTACTTTTCTTTCATTGTATTTATTAATATTTAGTAATTATTTACAGTTTGTGTCAGGCAGTCCTCAGGAATTATAATATGCACGTAGCATAGAAAATAAGGGAATTAAAAAATATATATTTCATAACATTAATTTATAGGCCTAAATAATTAGTAGCAAATTATGATTATGATTTTTTTTACCTCAGTCAAATGGTTAAGCCAATTCCGAGTCCTTTACGCGATTCTTCATCACAGTTTTTTATAACTGATGCAATAATTTATCGCACTTCCGAATGAATTACCGCTTTATTTTTCCGGGAAGACATATTAAAATAAAACAAAAGATATGAAAAATACACGTTGAAATTTACTCAACACAAAACAAATAACTTTTGGCACGTTAACACACTTTAATTTCAAAATAAAAATCACTTTAGTGATCAAAAATCATGAATAATGATTAACACATCCGAGAAGCATTAGCACAAATGTACAACTGTATATTGTGACACGTGTATCCGTTGTAAAAAGCAATAATACGTAGGCCTATAATAAATATATAGACATAATAATAATATTTACATGATGACTAAATGTTTTTGGACTGCACGATAAGACAAATATATTACTCGCATTCTATTATGCCACCCGTCCCACTTCCCCAGGCGACAGAGATCATGAGCTGGCGCGCGTATAGTACAACATTTACAAAAACCTTATTGTCTATTACCCCAAATTTAATCGCAGACATTTTCCCCCGAATTTTGTGCGCACGCAACTAATCGGCTTTCGACAGCGACACAAATGTCACAACAAATGTCAAAAACGATAACCGCAAGAACAGAACACAATGAGTAGTGAGTACTACTTTAGAGGCAGCCTGTATCTTTAGTTGACGCTGTGGTGGGGGAGCTACTTACTGCGCATGTGCGGCCCGCATGCCATCGTAGTTGGTTCCCATTATACTCTGATATTTAGATAAGAGACCGTAGGTACGTACAAGACAAAGGGGTATGATTTGTCTCTCTTCGTCACCCTCACTGCCGGGCCAGGGGAGTTTTATTACCATTTTTAGACCTCTCCGAGATACTAACGACTGTTATTCAAACACGATAACTATTCTTTACTTTAAAATAATTTAAAATATGGTGTGAAACACTCACACAACTTTCTCTTGCCAATGCAAATAATTAACAATAAACCTAACATTAGTAATAAAACATTAGAAATAAACAAAAACTAACCTCAATAAATATAAACTAATTTTAATCATATATGAAAAACGCAAAATGAAAATCAACCTCAGTTTGGCTTAAAAATACGAAAAATCACTCTTTCACGCTACACTAGGCACTATATAAAAAAATGCTCTAATAAAAGTTGCAGATCTTTTAATTTCCTATAAATTTTGTTATATAGGGCCTACACTTTTGTTGTACAATGCATAATACTAAGGCCGAAATCTTAAAATAAATAGATTTTTCACACGTTTTCGTGACAAAAAACAGAAAATTTCTAATTACCGCTAAACTAAGCTTTACACAAACAAAAAATATGTTTTAAATAAAAGTTGTAGAATTTTAAATTCTCTACAACTTTAATTGTATACATTTTTGCGGTAAAATGCACAATAAAGCGGCAATCTTAAAAAACAATTTTTTTACGTAAAAACAGCCTCACCAAGAATTTCAGCAAACATGGCGCCTACTCTATCTTGTAGAGCAAAAACAATTTAGTAAATCAGGCGTTGTTAAAAAAAAATCGTAGGACCAGTTTTTGAGGAAATCGCAAAAAAGTGAAAAATTACACGAATAAACTACTACTTCCGGTTGACCGATTTTGATGAAAATGTTCGTGTCGGGTCCGGTAGTGGTATGTAACTTAAATTTCACGTTTCAAGTTCGTACGATGTTCCGTTCTTGAGATATTCTGTTCACACACGCACGAACGCACGCGCGCGCGCGCGCGCAAACACACACACAGACCAATCGCTAAAAACATGTTTTTTGGGTTCAGGGGGTCTGAAAACGTGTACATCCGGTGAAACTCGATTTTTTTTAAATCGACATGAAAACAATACTTTCCTTCGTATATATTCATATAGCCTAGGCATAAGAAAGTAAAAAACTGTAGTACTTTTTTTTTACTTTCTCTTGTACAACTTTTCTACAAATATTTATTCTACAACTTTTATTTCAAACATTTTTTTGTATAACGCTTAGTTTAGCGGTAATTAGCGATTTTCTGTTTTTTTCTCACAAAAACGTGTGAAAAATCGATTTTTTAATGATTTCTGCCTTAGTATGCATTTTACGACAAAAGTGTATATAATAAAATTTATAGAACATTAAAAGATATACAACTTTTATTTAGAGCATTTTTTGTACAGTGCCTAGTTTAGCGTGAAAGAGTAATTTTCCGTATTTTAAAGCCAATCTGAGGTCGATTTTCATTTTGCGTCTTTCACTAATGATTAAAATAAGGTTATGTTTATTGGGGTTAGTTTTTTGTTTATTTCTAATGTTTTATTACTAATGTTAGGTTATATTGGTCATTATTTGCATTGGCAAGAGAAAGTTGTGTGAGTGTTTCACACCAGATTTTTTTTATTTAACATTCGACTGTTCTGCCATTACTGGTAATGCAGACGGCGAAAGATAAAATTATTTTTTGTAACGTATGAAAATATGCCATGCCTGAATGGGATTCGAACCTAAGACCGCATGATGAGAGCCGAGCACGTTACTAACTACGCCAATGCGGCCGACTATTCTAGTACAAGAGGCGATTTAAAAAAAAAATTGTAGGAACCGTTTTTGAGGAAATCGCAAAAAAGCGAAAATTTACAAGAATAAATTAGGTACAAAATTAGGTACAAATTAAACCGATTTTAATGAAAATATTCGTGTCGGGTCCGCTAGTAGTATCTAATTTCAGTTTCAAGTTGTAACTTCGTATGTTCCGTTATTGAGATATTTTGTTGACACACACACAGACCAATCGCTAAAAACACGGTTTATTTTGGGTTCGGGGGTCTGAAAACGTGTATATTCGGTGAAAACTTGATTTCTTAAAATCGACATAAAAACAATACTTTCCTTCTTATACTGGGTGATTCATTTAAAAGTAGCCCGCTGCTCGAGGAATTTAATTTATAGCCGCTCAAGGAATTTTCATATGCTGTATTGGCAGCACTGATCACGATGTGATCGACTGGCCTTTGCCTTTATACTACAATTTATATTATTATTTAATCATTTAACCCACCGGGTTGGTCTAGAGGTAAAGTCGTCGCCAAAATCAGCTGTTTAACAGCTGATTTTCGGAGACGAAGGTTCCTGGTTCAAATCCTAGTAAAGGTAGTTACTTTTATACGGATTTGAATATTAGACAGTGGTTACCGGTGTACTTTGATGGTTGGGGTTCAATTAACCATACTCTCTCAGGAATGGTCAACCTGAGTCTGTACAAGACTACACCTCATTTACACGTCATACATATCATCCTCATCTCATTGGGTCATGGGGTTGCTTATTGTTCTCAATTGAACAGATTGCAACGTACACAAATTAGAAATAAATTTAATCATTATATTATTATAGAGTACAATTTTTTCCAGTAAGATGGTGCAACATGTCACACGTCTCGCCAGTCCCTATCTCATATCAATCAGGCTTTTCCCATGCGAGTTGTTAGTAAAGATTTGTGGCCTCCTCGTTCACTCGATTTGAGTATGTGCGATTTTTTTCAATGGGGTTATTTAAAAGAAACCGTTTACCAAACAAACCCCCGCAGTATACATGAGCTAAAGAATAACATCGTGGCAGCCATTCAAGCTATAGACGTTTCCGTATTGCGTCGTGTGTGCATTAACAACATTGAACGAGTGCAAAAATGTGTAATAGTTCAAGGACGCCACTTTCAGCATCTACTGTAAAGGTGAAGTTGATATTTGTATATAAATTTTAAAAATTATGTATTAAGTAATTCTATTTATTCATTTACTATTTGAATCCAATTGAGTGCCGAAGGCCGCTGCCAAATGCACCGGGCTACTTTTTTTGTGAAAATGAATCGCCTATATATTGGTCTGCCCATGACAGACAGGTGGAGTGTCAAATTTTTTACTCAATCTGTTCGTTGCAGGGCTAAAATAAATAGTTCTGTTTCTTGTCACATGGTCAGCCAATTAAATGACTGAATCATTTAAGAACAGAAGAGGTAGAGGTGTAAAAGACACTAATCAGAGTTATCTCCTCTGAAAGTAATGAATTTCATTATACATCCAGACCCTGTGGTGAATGAAGTGAAGGTGTCATTTGCAGAGTGGAAAATATGTGCTTTTTAGAGGGCCCGGCATGCTGATAAGCATACTTTTCCACTCAGTGAGTTGTGGCAATGGTAAACCACCTCACTCCTCGTTTTACTTAGTAAAACCTCTACACGTTCAAACCAGCTTTTCGGCTGATGACCTAAACAACAACAACACTATTTGAATCCAATTGAGTGCCGAAGGCCGCTGCTAAATGCACCGGGCTACTTTTTTGTGAAAATGAATCACCTATAACTTATATTGATATAGGGAAGAAAAGTAAAATGTGGTAATGGGGATATATTTACTACAAACGAAACCTTTTACCGTAAATGGATAAAACACCTTCGTTCCGTCTCAGGCAGAAATGCTTAGAAAATAACCAGAAATAACACCAGAAATAAAAACAAGAGCAATTAGTTCTGGATAAGTCATGAACAGAGTTCTGGATAATTCATGAATATGAAAACCTCAACCTAATTTTTTATTCTAGTAACATTTGAGCAGAGAAAAAACTATTACTATTTTTAGACTAATATTTTTTTATTTATAAATTTCATAATCAATAATCGAATAAATATTTCAATAATTCACGTTCAAGTCATTTCTAAATATTTTAAAATAGACTTTTACATTTTCTCATGTGTAATTCAACGATTTTTTTAGGCTTGTATTATGCCGTAAAAAATATTTGATAAAAGTCTTCTATATATATTATTTTATTTACATTTATAAAAAAACTATTAGAATAAATGATGGACACAAATTTGTTCTTATTACTATATTACTTAACAGGTTTCGTCATTGAAAACTGAAAATAAACAATGAGGTATTGTACATTTGTACAGCAGCACGGCCGAGCGCACACACGACCACTTGCGGCTGCCACCGGTCAAGTGTCAACATTACAGTAACAACGAGTAGTAGAATTAGTATTAAAAATCTCATGAGAAACACTCACACAGCTTACTCTTTCCAATGCAAATAATGACCAATATAACCTACCATTTGTAATAAAACATTAGAATTTAACAAAAAACTAACCTCAAAAAACATAACCTTATTTTAATAATCGGTGAAAGACGGAAAATTAAAATCGACCTCAGTTTCGCTTAAAAATACGGGAAATCACTATTTCACGCTAAACTAGGCTCTGTACAGAAAAATGCTATAAATAAAAGTTGTAGATCTCTTCATTTTCTATGAATTTAATTATATACACTTTTGTCGTAAAATGCATACTAAGTCAGAAATCTTAAAAAATCGATTTTTCACACGTTTTCGTGAGAAAAAACAGAAAATCGCAAATTACCGCTAAACTAAGCGTTATACAAAAAATGTTAAAAATAAAAGTTGTAGAATTTTAAATTCTCTACATTTTTTATCATATAAATTTATACGATATACAAAAAATGTTTGAAATATAAGTTGTAGGATTTTAATTTCTCTACATTTTTTTTACATAACTTTTTGCGCTAAAATGCATATTAAAGCCGTAATCTTAAAAAACAATATTTTTACGTGAAAACAGCCTCATCAAGAATTTCAGCAAACATGGCGCCTATAAGAAGATATATAATTTAGTAAACCAGGCGATTTTTAAAAAAAATCGTAGGACCACTTTTTAAGAAAATCGAAAAAAGTTAAAAATTACGCGAATAAACTACTACTTCCGGTTGACCAATTTTGATGAAAATATTCGTGGCGCGTCCGGTAGTGGTATGTAACTTAAGTTTCAAGTTTGTACGATGTTCCGTTCTATATACATTGTGTTCACACACACACACACACACACACACACACACACACACACACACACACACACACACACACACACACACACACACACACACACAACACACACACACAAACACACACACACACACACGCACGCACACGCACGCACGCGCGCGCACACATACACACACACACACAGACCAATCGCTAAAAACATGTTTTTTGGGTTGAGGGGGTCTGAAAACGTGTAGATCCGGTGAAAACTCGATTTCGAAAAATCGACATGAAACAATACTTTCCTTCCTATATATTCATATAGGCTGAAATATTAAAAAATCGATTTCTCACACGTTTTCGTGAGAAAAAACAGAAAATCGCTAATTACCGCTAAACTAAGCGTTATACAAAAAATGTTAAAAATAAAAGTTGTAGAATTTTAAATTCTCTACATTTTTTATTATATACATTTTTGCGCTATAATACATATTAAAGCCGTAATCTTAAGAAAACACTTTTTTTACGTAAAAACAGCCTCACCAAGAATTTCAGCAAACATGGGCGCCGACCCTATCTTGTAGAAAATAAAAAATTCAATACACCAGGCGATTTTTAAAAAAATCGTAGAACCAGTTTTTGAGAAAATCGCAATAAAGTTAAAAATTACACGCATAAACTACTACTTTCGGTTGACCGATTTTGATGAAAATGTTCGTGTCGGTTCCGGTAGTGCTATGTAACTTAAGTTTTAAGTTTCAAGTTCGTACGATGTTCCGTTCTTGAGATATTTTGTATACACACACAGACCAATCGCTAAAAACATGTTTTTTGGGTTCAGGGGGTCTGAAAACGTGTAGATCCGGTGAAAACTCGATTTCTTAAAATGGACATGAAAACAATACCTTCCTTCATATATATTCATACAGGCAAGAGAAAGTAAAAAACTAACAACTTTTATTTCAAACATATTTTTGCACTCCACTTGGTTCAGCAGCAATTAGTGATTTTGTTTATACGATCAAGTCACCTTTCAAACAAAAAAAATCTGGTGTGAAACACTCACACAACTTTCTCTTGCCAGAGCAAATAATTATCAATAATCCGAACATTAGTAATAAAACTTTAGAAATAAACAAAAAACTAACCTCAAAAACATAACCTTATTTTAATCATGAGTGAAAGGCGCAAAATGAAAATCGAACTCAGTTTGGCTTAAAAATACGGAAAATCACTCTTTTACGCTAAACTAGGCTCTGTAGTGAAAAATGCTTTAAATAAAAGTTAGAGATCTTTTTATTTCCTATAAAATTTATTATATACACTTTTGTCGTAAAATGCATTCTAAGGCCGAAATCTTTAAAAAATCGATTTTTCACACGTTTTCGTGAGAAAAAATCAGAAAATCGCTAATTAGATTTAGAATTAATCGCTAATGTCAGACAGTTTGGTAAAACAACTTTTCCATTATGTATCGTATTATAGGAGGCAGTGTACATGAATGGAAGTTTTTTTACTTTCTCTTGCCTATATGAATATATAGGAAGGAAAGTATTGTTTTCATGTCGATTTTTCGAAATCGAGTTTTCACCGGATCTATACGTTTTCAGACCCCCTGAACCCAAAAAACATGTTTTTAGCGATTGGTCTGTGTGTGTGTGTGTGAACAGAATATCTCAAGAACGGAACATCGTACGAACTTGAAACTTAAGTTACATATCACTACCGGACCCGACACGAACATTTTCATCAAAATCGGTCAACCGGAAGTAGTAGTTTATTCGTATAATTTTTCACTTTTTTGCGATTTTCTCAAAAACTAGTCCTACGATTTTTTTTAAAATCAACTGGTTTACTACATTTTTTATGCTCTACAATATAGGGTAGGCGCCATGTTTGCTGAAATTCTGCTTGAGGCTGTTTTACGTAAAAACATTTTCTTTTTAAGATTGCGGCTTTAATATGCATTTTAGCGCAAAACGTTATATAATAAAAGTTGTAGAGAATGTAAAATTCTACAACTTTTATTTCAAACATTTTTTTGTATAACGCTTAGTTTAGCGGTAATTTGCGATTTTCTGTTTTTTTTTTCTCACGAAAACGTGAGAAAAATCGATTTTTTTAACATTTCGGTCTTAGTATGCATTTTACGACAAAAGTGTATATAAATTAATTTATAGAAAATTAAAAGATCTACAACTTTTGTTTAGAGCATTTTTCTCTACAGAGCCTAGTTTAGCGTGAAAGCGTGATTTTCCGTATTTTTAAGCCAAACTGAGTTCGATTGTCATTTTGCGTCATTCACTCATGATTAAAATAAGGTTATGTTTTTGAGGTTAGTTTTTGTTTATTTCTAATATTTTATTATTTATGTTAGGTTTATTGTTAATTATTTGCACTGGCAAGAGAAAGTTGTGTGAGTGTTTCACACCAGATTTTTGCTTAAAGAAAGACTGTACTTTGTATCCCGCTAATGTTAACCTGCCCATAACAGACAGGTTGAGTGTCAAATTATTTACACTCAATCTTCGTTGCAGGGCTAAAATAAATAGTTGTGTTTCTTATCACATGGTCAGCCAATTAAATGACTGAATCATTTAAGAACAGAAGAGGTAGAGGTGTAAAAGACACTAATCAGAGTTATCTTGTCTGAAAGTAATGAATTTCATTATACAGCCAGACCCTGTGGTGAATGAAGTGAAGTTGTCATTTACAGAGTGGTAAATATGTGCTTTTCAGAGGGCCCGGCATGCTGATAAGCGTACTTTTCCACTGAGTGAGTTGTGGCAATGGTAAACCACCTCACTCCTTGTTTTACTTAGTAAAACCTCTACAGGTTCAAACCAGCCAACCAGGCTGATGACCTAAACACAATAACAATGTTAAATTTGCTGTTTTGAGGTACATTTTTCACAAGATTGGTAAACGACAGGAAAATGCAACTTTACTTACTTTCAGTTGTCGAGTTGCTCGACCTACTGATATGTTCGCAACTAAATCCGTTAAACCATAAAGTTAAAAACAGAATAAGGAATAACATAAAATTTTTTTACGGTACTTGACATATTAATAATTTTTGTGGCTTTTGAGGAAGTGATAAAAGTGCCAGAATATGTGAATTTACAAGATAAATAACTGGTACAAATTTCAGCCTGGTATGTGTAATGGTTTCCGAGAAAAATGTACCTAAATGTTAAAAATCTGGTGTGAAACACTCACACAACTTTCTCTTGCCAATGCAAATGATTTACAATATAATTTAACATTAGTAATAAAATATTAGAAATAAACAAAAAACTAACCTCAATAAACATAACCTTATTTTAATCATGAGTGAATGACGCAAAATGACAATCGAACTCAGTTTGGCTTAAAAATACGGAAAATCACGCTTTCACGCTAAACTAGGCTCTGTAGAGAAAAATGCTTTAAACAAAAGTTGTAGATCTTTTAATTTTCTATAAATTTAATTATATACACTTTTGTCGTAAAATGCATACTAAGGCCAAAATCTTAAAAAAATCGATTTTTCACACGTTTTCGTGAGAAAAAATCAGAAAATCGCTAATTACTGTTAAACTGAGCGTCATACAAAAAAATGTTCGAAACAGAAGTTGTAGGTTTTTAAATTCTCTACAACTTTTATTATACAAGTTTTTGCGCTAAAATTTATATTAAAGCCGTAATCTTAAAAAAACAACGTTATTACGTGAAAACAGCCTCACCGGGAATTTCAGCAAACATGGCGCCTACCCTATCTTGTAGAGAATAAAAAATTGTGTAAAATAGGCGATTTTAAAAAAAATCGTAGGACCAGTTTTTGAGAAAATCGCAAAAAACTGAAAAATTATACGAATAAACTACTACTTCCGGTTGACCGATTTTGATGAAAATGTTCGTGTCGCGTCCGGTAGTGGTATGTAACTTAAGTTTCAAGTTCGTACGATGTTCCGTTTTTGAGATATTCTGTTCACACACAGACACACACACACACACACACACACAGACCAATCGCTAAAAACATGTTTTTTGGGTTCAGGGGGTCTGAAAACGTATAGATCCGGTGAAAACTCGATTTCGAAAAATCGACATGAAAACAATACTTTCTTTCCTATATATTCATATAGGCAAGAGAAAGTAAAAATTTAAATTTTCGGGAACGGACAAAAACAAAAAAAGGCATAAATCAAAAACAAAATGTGCCGGCCGCATTGGCGCAGTTGGTAACATGCTCGCCTCTCATCATGCGGTCCTGGGTTCGAATCCCACTCAGGCACGGCATATTTTCATACGTTACAAAAATTCATTTCATCCTCATTACACACAGTTACACCCCAACGTCGTCGCTAATGACCACACCAGTTGATGCGACGTTAAATAAATTTAAAAAAAAAAAAATGTACACTAACAAGTAAATTTCCTATTAACATTAGTTTAGAAAGCTGAACCAACAGCTGAGAGCATTAAATACAGTAATGCAGATATTTTACAAAACTAAAATTTCCTTTGCTCTAAAACGATCGGTATATTATGAAAAATATTCGTTCTTGGCGACACGATAATTTTTCTGGGTAAACCTCCTAAAAACTTAATTTTTTCATTATAATAACTGTTTCACGTAATTTAATGTTTTTGTGGTTGATCTCGATCTGAACTATTGAAAAACAAAAAATCTGGTGTGAAACACTCACACAACTTTCTCTTTCCAATGCAAATAATGACCAATAAAACCTAACATTAGTAGACTAATAAAACATTAGAAATAAACAAAAAACTAACCCCAAAAACATAACCGTATTTTAATCATAAGTGAAAGATGCAAAATGAAAATCTACCTCAGTCTGGCTTAAAAATACGGAAAATCACTGTTTTACGCTAAACTAGGCTCTGTAGAGAAAAACGCTCTGAATAAAAGTTGTGGATCTTTTAATTTCCTATAAATTTGATTATATTTTTGTCGTAAAATGCATACTAAGGCCGAAATCTTTAAAAAAAATCGATTTTTCACACGTTATCGTGAGAAATAACAGAAAATCGCTAATTATTGCTAAACTAAGCGTTATACAAAGAAATGTCTGAAATATAAGTTGTAAATCATACAACTTTTATTACATACATTTTTGCGCTAAAATGCGTATTAAAGCCGTAATCTTAAAAATGTAAAAACAATTTTTTTACGTGAAAACAGCTCACTAAGAATTTCAACAAACATGGCGCCTATCCTATCTTGTAGAGCATAAAAGATTGAGTGAACCAGGCGATTTTTAAAAAAATCGTATGACTAGTTTTTGAGAAAATCGCAAAAAAGTGAAAAATTACACGAATAAACTACTACTTCCGGTTGACCGATTTTGATGAAAATGTTCGTGTCGGGTTCCCGGTAGTGGTATGTAACTTAAGTTTCAAGTTCGTACGATGTTCCGTTCTTGAGATATTCTGTTCACACGCACACACACACACACACACACAGACCAATCGCTAAAAACATGTTTTTTGGGTTCAAGGGGTCTGAAAACGTGTAGTCCGGTGAAAACTCGATTTTGAAAAATCGACATGAAAACAATACTTTTATTCCTATATATTCATATAGGCAAGAGAAAGTAAAAATAAAGGACATAGTTCTGGATCATAATATGTGAAGTTTTGTGTTCAATTTCGGAAATCACCTCATCCCGGATTTTCGCCAAGTTCTGTGCATGCTTAAACGACTTTTTGAAGTCGTTTAAGTCGCATCAATATCTCTATTTATCGTACAGCGTTACCGAATACTTTTTAGGCACGTTGAAGAGTTATCGGTAAATCACAGTACAGTATTATCTTGATTGCCTCAGTCCAGACCTACCGGGAATCGAACCCGCGACCTTTTTTATATCTTAAACAGCTGACTATACGTCGCTAACTGTTCAGCCACGGAAATGGTGTAAAATATTGTATACTTAACCCAAGACCGCACAATTTTTCATACTGCTTTTTAAAAAGTATTTTAAAATTAAAATCATTAGGTAGATCATGAGAAAAATAGTTTTAAAAAAATCAGCTTTCAAAGACAGCTCTGATAAAACAACTTTTCTATTATGTATAATAATATATGAGGCAGTGTACACAAATGGAAGTTTTTGCCTAAGTGACTTTACATTATGTCGATTGTCCGATTCACGAAATAAAACACTTGTCTTTAACCAGCAATACCGTTGTATATAAAAACCGTCTGTCTTGAACCGTTGTATATAAAAACAACTACGATACATCAAATTAAAGCTTGTTTTATTGTTCGTTGCAGGATATTCATTAACATTTACGGAAATTAATAGTGTATTAAATAAAACGAAATACGCATAAAATGTACTATTTTTAACCACTTTTCCATCCAGTAACTTATACCCAACTTCAAGGTACGATTGCTTTGTTCACGTGTACACGCTCTTAGAGCTTGCCTGAAGTAAACAAACCTCTTCCTTTGTAGTAGTGAGTAACAGTGTACATGTGTCCTTGTATTGCTGTTGGGGTCGTGTGTGTTAGTTCACAGTTGGTATAGGATGACTAATACATAATAATGACATTTGATGGCTATTCATATAACTCCGCGTACCCTAATTATGTTGTTACATAAACATCCTACTTCATGTGTAGTCTATGCAGTTTGTACTTAGTTCTATTTGTAATTTATCAGTTTAAAATATTTTCTTCCTTCTTTTATTAATATTGTTTAAATCTGTGTGACTTTTTCCTCAACTTCGTTGTTATTGTGTGTGAGTATATCTTTTTGTTTTGTTACACTAGTAAGTAATGATGAATGACGGCGCTTCAACTTCAGTTATAAAACATAAACGAGGACAACTTCTAAAAAGTGGGCAAAAATTATAATTTACAATGTTTTAATTCTTTATGCGTAAAGTATCCTACTATGGCCTTAAAAGACGTAGAAAATGGCATCAGAATTGACGGGCGTGTCTACATTTAGTGTCTACGGTATAGTGTCTACGGTGGTAGTGTCTACGGAAAAGAGATGAAAGAAAGTGGCAAGTTGCAGACACCACCTAGCAAGAAAAGGAAACGAAGCAAACCAGTTTTTGAACAGTGCGACGAAGTGATTAAAACTGCAGTTCGACTAAAAGTTCACAGTTATTTCCAAAATAAGGAAGCTCCTACGCTTAATAAACTTTTATCTGTCTTAAACAAGGATTTGGATATACCACATTTTAAAAGAACGTCGCTCTATCATTTACTGAAATCAATCGGATTTGAGTATTTGAAAAAGGACTATATGTCATAATAAAATAATTAAAATTGCATAACATTTTACTTGTTATTAATGATTGAATGGAAAACTTTTCGGGGCAACCTGTACGGTATCAGAGCGGTTTGTTTACTTCAGGCAAGCTCTTAGCGCGAACAAACTATACTACAATAATGTTAACGTAATCTTGTAACCAAAATAAAACAAGCTAAAGCTTGTTATCAAATTAAAATTTGATGTATCATAATTTGTTTTTACATACACGATTCAAAAAATATTGCTGTTTTCTTTCGTGAATCAAGACCTTTTTTATAGTTTATGAATACAAATTTACCATGCAACAGATAATGGAAATAAAAAAAACTTACCAATATAGAGCATTTAAATCCAAGAGTGTCCATATTTCTATCATGAAACTAATTTTTATTACACTAAAACACTAAGATATTGAGCTAATTCGATACGAAAGTCACATATTGCAAGATACTTTTCTTTATTTTATCTTTTGTTTATACTGTACAAAATCCAAGCACTGTTAAGTATTTTAAGTGGTAGAATAACAGCATGTACCATTTTTCTTTTCATACAATGTTTTTGCATTGTAACCACTAATTTAAAGAACTATTAAACCGAAAAAATAAAACAACTAATAGTATATTATACATTATAAAGTTCTTAAACAGTAGCAACAATAAAATTCGTACGTTATTAATACTGTATAATAAAAATATAAACATAAAAATGTAAGTGAAACATTATAACCTACAATCTACCCTTCAGTACCTTTCACGCACTTCGTAACATACGAACACAAATTCTTCTACTAAATAAAAAATAACTGCACTTATTAATACATCGTAGCACAAACCTTAATAACAATGTTATGAAAAATAATTTTTTAACCTTTACCCGTAACATTAGCCTAAATAAACATTTCGAAAACTGTAACACAACATAAGTATGCATAGAAATGCAACAAGTAACTTATGAATATTTCTGAATTCTGTCACTAGGAGCGCCACTATCCTGTGTTCTAGAACATATTTTTGCATAGATATTGTTGCGACGTTTAGATAGTCCAGGCTGTGAGCTCGCTCCCGTTAGCAAAATTATTCGGACTCGGTTTCTTTGCACTATCTTATTCAAAATTGGTCCCTTATAACCAATCCGCAAGAAACCACGAGCCACCGTGGTCGAGAAATTTTTTAAACAATTTTTTTTAAACAAATTGCAAAAATTGGTTTTTTGGCCGCGGACAAAATTTTTTCAGGTTTTTTGGATCATTCTGAACAATAAAAGTCCTTAGTAACTTTTCTCTGTAGTTAATAGTTTTCGAGTTATAAGCAATTTAAAATTTGAAAAACGTAAAATCAACCATTTTCAATCCTCTATATCTCAGTTAAAAAACATTATTTTTTAAGTTAGAAAGTGCTTAAAGTAAAGTTTAAGTATCCTTATACAAGATTCTGATGTCTTTTTTGAAATTATTTTATTGCAAAACCTTTGTTTTAAACAGTTAACAATGCGCGTGCGGCGCGTACAACAATTAATTAGGTATAACTTCAAGCGTCGGCGAAAAATCCATCGGGTACGTATAGGCTACACAGCGTTAGTGCGAGAGAGACGCAACATGCAGCGCGTGGTCGCGGTACGCGCCGCACGCGCATTGTTAACTGTTTAAAACAAAGGTTTTGCAATAAAATAATTTCAAAAAAGACATCAGAATCTTGTATAAGGATATTTAAACTTTACTTTAAGCACTTTCTAACTTAAAAAATAATGTTTTTTAACTGAGATATAGAGGATTGAAAATGGTTGATTTTACGTTTTTCAAATTTTAAATTGCTTATAACTCGAAAACTATTAACTATAGAGAAAAGTTACTAAGGACTTTTATTGTTCAGAATGATCCAAAAAACCTGAAAAAATTTTGTCCGCGGCCAAAAAACCAATTTTTGCAATTTGTTTAAAAAAAATTGTTTAAAAAATTTCTCGACCACGGTGGCTCGTGGTTTCTTGCGGATTGGTTATAAGGGACCAATTTTGAATAAGATAGTGCAAAGAAACCGAGTCCGAATAATTTTGCTAACGGGAGCGAGCTCACAGCCTGGACTAAGAGTCATTCTGTTATAACGAACATCCGGATATAACGAAAACAAACAAAATAATGCCGGTCTTGTGAATTTCGTTATAAACTAATTTTACTGTATACAAAGTGATTCATTAAGAAACGAAAGATATTTCGGGAAGTGAAATCTAAATCTAAAAATAAGAAAAAAGGTCCGAAATCGCTTCGTTAGGGAAAATTTTCGTCCTGGTTTCAGTTACTTTAGTTACAGAAATTTTTAAAGCGTTAATTAAGTTGTGAAACTAAAAATATTGGGTCTTTTCCGTTTTGTGTATGCCACTATCAAATCCAAATTCCCTGAAAGGTTCCACAAGTGTTCATTTCTCCTACCACTGCCCTTACTCTGCCGGCCGCATTGGCGAAGTTGGTAACGTACTCGCCTCTCATCATGCGGTCTTGGGTTCGAATCCCATTCAGGCATGGCATTTTTTCATACGTTACAAAAAATCATTTCATCATTCACCGTCTGCATTAGCAGTAATTGCACAACAGTCGGACGTTAAACAAAAAAAAAAAAAAAAAAAAGCCCTTACTCTACCGAGACACTCACGCACGCGTACACACGTCCTTCCAAGTCCCAGTCCCATGTTACATATTCTGTTATTTAATTTCTGATTTTGATTGTTTTATTTTTTTATTTACAGGTTATTTATAACTTATTCTTATTATTTATATTTAATTATTATTACATTACTATTACTACGTTATATTTTTTAATTATTTACATTGGGAAGAGAAAGTCTGTGTTTCACACAGATTATTTTAAGTTGTCACATCTTCTGAGATTATGTGATAAGCCCTTTTCCTGAAGAACTGTGCAGCATCATCCTCCGTCCGAATATTATCAAGTAACTCTACAAAACTAATAGTAGACTGACCATGATGTAGACTTTGTAGTTACTAACTGTGAAATCGGATTTTTTTTGTAATCCCTAGTTTCTGTACGTTGCAATCTGTTCAATTCAGAACAGTTTGGGTCACTCCACGACCCAATGAGATGAAGATGATGTGTATGACGTGTAGTCTTGAACAGACTCAGGTCGACCATTCCTGAGAGGTATGGTTAATTGAACCCCAACCATCAAAGTACACTGGCAACCACTATGACGTGTATATGAAGTATTTTTCTAAATGAAATTGTTAGGCCTACATCATATCATGACAGATGTTTTTAGTACTTTAAGTGCTTATAATTTAAAAAATCTGGTGTGAAACACTCACACAACTTTCTCTTGCCAATAGAAATAACTAAGAATAAACCTAATATTAGTAATAAAACATTAGAAATAAACAAAAAACTAACCTCAACATAACCTAATTTTAATCATGAGTGAAAGACGCAAAATGAAAATCAACCTCAGTTTGGCTTAGAAATACGGAAAATCACTCTTTCTCTCTAAACTAGGCTCTGTAGAGAAAAATGCTTTAAATAAAAGTTGTAGATCTTTTAATTTCCTATAAAATTAATTATATACACTTTTGTCGTAAAATGCATTCTAAGGCCGAAATGTTTAAAAAATCAATTTTTCACACGTTTTCGTGAGAAAAAAACAGAAAATCGCAAATTACCGCTAAACTAAGCGTTATACAAAAAAATGTTTGAAATAAAAGTTGTAGGTTTTTAAATTCTCTACAACTTTTATTATATAAGTTTTTGCGCTAAAATTTATATTAAAGCCGTAATCTTAAAAAAACAACGTTTTTACGTGATAACAGCCTCACCGAGAATTTCAGCAAACATGGCGCCTACCCTATCTTGTAGAGAATAAAAAATTGTGTAAAATAGGCGATTTTAAAAAAAATCGTAGGACCAGTTTTTGAGAAAATCGCAAAAAACTGAAAAATTATACGAATAAACTACTACTTCCGGTTGACCGATTTTGATGAAAATGTTCGTGTCGCGTCCGGTAGTGGTATGTAACTTAAGTTTCAAGTTTCAAGTTCGTACGATGTTCCGTTCTTGAGATATTCTGTTCACACACAGAGACACACACACACACACACACACACACACACAGACCAATCGCTAAAAACATGTTTTTTGGGTTCAGGGGGTCTGAAAACGTATAGATCCGGTGAAAACTCGATTTCGAAAAATCGACATGAAAACAATACTTTCCTTCCTATATATTCATATAGGCAAGAGAAAGTAAAAATAGTAAACCTAATAGGAATACGACATCCGTAAAGTGGTGGAGTGTAGCGTGCACCCTGTAGTAGGTGGCTTTTGTTTGTTGACAGAAGGAGGAGGAGGAGCAAACTAACAACAGCTCAACTATACATTAACATGGTATTCAATTGAATAGATTGAGATGCGAATGACTCCATTAGTAAAGCCCAAGCCAATTGCTGTCAGCATTGGACTACGCATGTGCATACATAACTTCGACCCTGCATGGAGTATGCTGTATGCTGCTGTATGGAGTATGGAGTATGGAGTCGGAGGGTACTCCAACAAACAGTAAGATGTACAGTCAGTGTGTAGTTGAAATATTGACAACACCCATTCTATTACGTTCAGTTTAGTTAGGCTTTAATTACGTCAGTTTTAGGTCCAATTCTGTTTCTATTGTACGAGGGTAGGCTGATAAGTAATGCACACATGCTTGTAGAAGACGAACAAAAAGAAATAGCAAGATGGGGTAAATAACAAATTAAAGTACAAATCTTAACCTACCAAATTATCTATTTATTTTTCAATATAGTCACCGTTAAGCATTACACATTTCTCCCAACGTTTAACAAGTTTTTTCATTCCGTCACTGAAAAATTCTTCCGACTTTCCTCGAACCCAGGACGCAATAGCTGCCTTCACCTCATTGTCCGAGCTGTAATGATTACCCTTAAGGTCTCTCTTCAGTAGAGGAAAAAAATAAAAATCGCAAGGCGCAAGGTCGGGAGAATACGGAGGGTGTAAAATTGGTTGAAACTTCAGGTTTCTCAGAGCCTCTCCAGTTGCACGCGAAGTGTGTGGACGAGCATTGTCGTGTTGCAAAATTATTGGCGCCAGGTTGCCTCTAACACGACAAACTCGACGTCGGAGGTGTTTCAGAGTCTGTATATACTGAGCAGAATTTACCGTTGCCCCTCGTTCCAGATAATCAGTCACATAAACTCGGCGAGCATCCCAAAACACAGTCAAAAGAATTTTTTTGCGGACGGTTGTGTTTTGAACTTTTTCACAACAGGAGAATGTGGATGACGATATTCAGCGCTCTGCCTTTTTTCTTCGGGATCGTAATGATGAACCCATGACTCGTCCCCCGTCACAATATTCAAAAGAAAGTCGTCTCCTTCGTCACGGTAGCGCTTCAAAAGTTGTTCACAGCATTCCAATCGACGCTGTTTATTCTCGTCTGTCAGACGGCGTGGTACCCATCGTGCACAGATTTTACGGTATCCCAATTGTTCAATAATGAAGCCAACACGTTCCTTAGATATTCCAATTTGGTTTGCGATACGCTGTTGAGTGATTCGCCGGTCATTTTGAATCAAATCATCGATGAGTTTGCGACGATTATCGTCTGAGGCAGTGATTGGTCGTCCACTGCGTGTTTTGTCAACAATTAAGGCTTTTCCAGGTTGGCAATCACGAAATTTTATTACCCAACGATTCACAGTAGACCTATCAACAGTATCGTCACAATAAACAGCCTTTAAACGACGATAAATCTCACTAGGATTCACTTTCTCAGCAGTTAAAAATTCGATAACAGCGCGTTGTTTAATTCTCGTTGACATAGCACCAGAACACGACGCCATACTTCCACTACTCAAAACAAACTGAATGAAAGCAACGCCTTCAAACTGCGCAGGCTTGTAGAGGAGAAATAGTACTTCCACATGCCACCAGGCGCGCTACTGAAGTTTATTTAGTTGTCTTCTACAAGCATGTGTGCATTACTTATCAGCCTACCCTCGTACATTAATAGGTTACCAGAAGTCATACCTAATGGCAGAGGTTTGTTGTTTGCTGATGATACTTCAGTAATCAGTAACAGTTCACTGGTAGATGCTCTTGAAGTAAATACACATGTTAACATAGAGTCCGTAGTGCAGTTCTTGAATCAAATGTTATTAACAGTTAATGGGAAAAAGTGTCAGTACTTGCAGTTCAAAAATAAACATAACGTTAAAGAAAGTAGAGAAGTGGATGTATTTATTCATAATAATAGTTTAGAGCATGTAGAAACAGTGAAGTTCCTGGGCGTATCTCTAGATAGATCTTTGTCTTGGGACTTCTATATCAATCAAGTTTGTAGTAAAATATCATCTGGGGTATTTGCACTAAAACAAATCGCCAGATTAAATGATAAAAAATTACTAATGGCAGCTTATCATGGCCTCATTCTGTCTCATATCCGGTATGGTATTTTAGTATGGGGTAATTCTAGCATGGGTAATATGAATAGGGTTTTTAAAATTCAAAAGAAAGCTATTAGGTGTATGGTGGGAGCTAACCAGCTAACCTCATGCAGGCCACTATTTAAGGAGCTTAAATTGCTTACAGTTCCCTGTCTCTACATTTTTGAAGTGATTATGTATGTTAGGCAAAATAATTTTATGCAGAATTTCAATGTTCACAATCATAACACGAGAAACAGGAATGATTATTATGTGGCTAATCACTCCACAAAATTGTTTGAACAAAAACCTACTTATGCAGGGAGAAAATTCATAAATAAATTACCCCAATCTTTAAAGTGTTGTGAGGATTTGAATTCCTTTAAAAAAAATTTAAAAAATTACTCGATCGGTGAAACTTTTTATAGCGTACAAGAATTTCTTTCTTGATAGTAGTGATACATAGTGTGTTTCTTATATGTATTTCAGGTGTTACATCTGACGACATGTCCTATACTCCTCCTGGAGTCTCCAGGGCGCAAAAAAAAAAAAAAAAAAAAAAAAAAAAAAAAAAATAACTTCGACCCTGCGCATGGAGTATGCTGTATGCTGCTGTATGGAGTATGGAGTATGGAGTCGGAGGGTACTCCGACAAACAGTAAGTATTGACAACACCCATTGTATTACGTAAAGTCCAGCCTCTCTTAGTTTGCTCCTACTGTAAACAAATAATGACGTCACCGAGCATGCGCATTATATAAAAATGTGTACACGCTGCTTATCAAGTAACAACAAAATACAGTAGACAAAAATCCGGATCGCGCTAGTCCGGACGATGATTTTCTTTTTATTACTTTATTTTCTGAAATTTACAACTTTTAAATTAACAACCAGTAAAAAGTTTTCATGGAATTGGCCCGATGAAATCAGTGGTGAGGCTTTATCGGCGAACAAAGACGCTGTTCCTGAATTTAAGACCTTACTTTTTAAAATCCTTGACGAAGAAGGAATTTCCGGTGACCAGCTGTATAATTGCGACGAGACTGGTCTGAACTATAAAATGTTGCCCACGAAAACTCTCGCATCCAAAAAAGAAGCTTCAGCCTCGGGCTATATAAAAAAAAAGCAAGGAACGGGTTACGGTGTTGGCTTGTAGCAATGTCACCGGCAGTCATAAACTTAGGTTAACATTGATAGGAAAACCAAGAAAACCCAGAGCTTTTAAAATTTAAAGAAAGACGATGTGTTGCCACTTTGGTATGCAAACCAACAAAAAGCATGGATGAATTCTACAAATTTTTAAGACTTGGTTTTTTAATGAATTTGTACCTACTTTAATTACTCTATATAATTATAATTGAGACATATACGACACATTTTATTACATGTTTAAAATCCGTAACTTGCAAATCTTACAAAGAGTGCAATCGAATCTTATTACGGTACAGTAGTGTTAAGTTTAGTCAATCTTTGTGCTTCGTATATTGAATAATTACAGTACCAGTAGCCTACTGTAATTTATTAGGCCTACAGTGTTTTAAAATTTTTTCAGAAGCTCACTCTTATCTTAGCAGATAAACGTTAATGCTTATTGTCATAATTATTCACCATAAAGACGAAATTGCCAACCTCTGGGAAATCCGGATTTTTCAAAATCCAGACCGGCCGTCCGCCACATTAGTCCGGATTTCTGAGAGTCTACTGTACTTTCAAAAGTATTTAAATACAAAAAAAAGTATTTAAATACTTTAAAAAGTATTTTTATAAATGAAATTTTTAGACCTACATCATATCATGGATTTTTTTTTTTTTTTTTTTTTTTTTTTACTTGTGAGGCCACAATGGACCACTTCAGCCACAACATGAAAGACTCTACTTCGATCTCTGAGCCCTGATCTTCACCCAGTATTCCCTCATTCTTTGTGATCTCTGAGCCCGGAGTTCTTCCGTCACCCTCTGCACTCTTCTAGTCATGGTTTCCGGTTCCATAGCCAGATCCTTCAACTTTCTATAACTCTCAGACTTGAACCTCACATCCTCCAGCGTCAACCCAAACCTTTCCAAGTCCTCCTTGACCTCCTTCGTCCAGTTCAAACCGATTTTAAAATCCCAGACACTTTCAATAATGTTTTAAGTACATATAATTTAAAAAAATATAGTTAATATAGTTAACTTAATAGGAATACGACATCCATAAATTCACGGACTCTAGCATTCACCCTTTTTTTTTGCGCCCAGGAGACTCCAGGAGGAGTATAAGACATGTCAGATATAACACCTGAAATACATATATAAAAATCACACAATGTATCACTACTATCAAGAAAGAAATTCTTGAATGCTATAAAAAGTTTCACCGATCAAGTAATTTTTTCAGATTTCTTTTAAAGGAATTCGAATCCTCACATTATTTTAAAAATTGGGGTAATTTATTCATGAATTTTCTTTCTCCCTGCATAAGTAGGTTTTTTGTTGAAACAATTTTGTGGAGTGATTAATAAGCCACATAATAATCATTCCTGTTTCTCCTTGTTACTTTCTCTTGCCTATATGAATATATAGGAAGGAAAGTATTGTTTTCATGTCGATTTTTCGAAATTGAATTTTCACCGGATCTATACGTTTTCAGACCCCCTGAACCCAAAAAACATGTTTTTAGCGATTGGTCTGTGTGTGTGAACAGAATATCTCAAGAACGGAACATCGTACGAACTTGAAACTTGAAACTTAAGTTACATACCACTACCGGACGCGACACAAACATTTTCATCAAAATTGGTCAGCCGGAATAACCAGTTTATTCGTATAATTTTTCAGTTTTTTGCGATTTTCTCAAAAACTGGTCCTACGATTTTTTTTTAAATCGCCTATTTTACTCAATTTTTTATTCTCTACAAGATAGGGTAGGCGCTATGTTTGCTGAAATTCTCGGTGAGGCTGTTTTCACGTAAAAACGTTGTTTTTTTAAGATTACGGCTTTAATATAAATTTTAGCGCAAAAACTTATATAATAAAAGTTGTAGAGAATTTAAAAACCTACAACTTCTGTTTCAAACATTGTTTTGTATGACGCTTAGTTTAGCAGTAATTAGCGATTTTCTGATTTTTTCTCACGAAAACGTGTGAAAAATCGATTTTTTTAAGATTTTGGCCTTAGTATGCATTTTACGACAAAAGTGTACATAACCAAATTTATAGGAAATTAAAAGATCTACAACTTTTATTTTACGTATTTTTCTCTACAGAGCCTAGTTTAGCGTGAAATAGTGATTTTCCGTATTTTTAAGCCAGACTGAGGTTGATTTTCATTTTGAGTGTTTCACTCATGATTAAAATAAGGTTATGTTTATTGAGGTTAGTTTTTTGTTTGTTTCTAATATTTTATTACTAATGTTAAATTATATTGTAAATTATTTGCATTGGCAAGAGAAAGTTGTGTGTTTCACACCAGATTTTGTTATGATTGTGATCATTGACAGAACTTCGACCCTCCCTGCATACCCCCCCGACAAACAGTAAAATGTACAGTCACGAGTGTTGTTGAAAATTGACAACACCCATTGTATTTAGTAGGCATGCTGTTCCATTGTTGATTAGATACGGTGCACTATTGCAGTACATACAAGACTATACTAATGCAGACGCACGTTTTTCTCAGCGCTCTCCTTACGAAAATCAGGCTATACCGATTGCTGTTATCACAGCAGTTGACATGCAGGATGATCCACCTTGTGCACACAATCTAAAAATGCAACTTTTTACTTTCTCTTACCTATACGAATACTATACAGGAAGGAAAGTATTGTTTTCATGTAGACTTTTAGAAATAGATTTTTCACCAGATATATGCATTTACAGACCCCTTGAACCCAGAAAAACATGTTTTAGCGATTGGTCCGTGTGTGTGTGTGATCAAAATATCTCAAGAACGGAAGAACATCGTACGAAATTGAAACTTGATATTTAAGTTAGATATAGTCGTGAGAAAGTGAGAAAGAAATTCCGCTTCCACTCCTCATCACATGTAATACTAGCCGAACCGCATAACAACGGCAGTCTGAACGCTACTACTCTGCCTGATATTATTTGCTACAATTTTAAGAAATGAAAACCAATGATAAATGAGGGGTCCCTCTTTCACTTCCCACTCAAAAAACGTTATCACACTAATAATAATTTCACAACTTTGACTATGCAAAACTTGACCTCTTTTGCCGACTTTATAATATTTTCCCCTATTTTCACTCATTTTATATGAACTCGGAACTGAACCGAGTCAACGAAAAAGTAAACAGCTTTGAATAATATAAGACACTACATTAGAAATTAAAATCCGATAAATAGTAATATAGTTAACGATAAAAATAAATACATGAGATAGAACGACAAAGATAGATATAGGGTGATTCAAAAAGAGCGCCGGTTTTGATATATCAAATTAAGAGATTTATTTTATTGAAAAACTGAAAATAAATACATCAACAAGTTCATCTTACCTTCCGATTTCATGTATGAAAAATGATGTCATGCATGTGTCCTCCTCTACTGCGCTGGCACGCAGCAACTCTGTCCATGAAATTGGATATTACTGCACGACAAGTTTCGACTTCCATTTGCCTGATAACCCGTCGAATTTCCTCCTTCAAGTCAATGATGTTTCGGGGTTTATTGGCATACACCAATGACTTCAGATGACCCCAAAGATGAAAGTCACAAGACGTCAAGTCACACGACCTTGGTGGCCATTGATGGTCGGAATTACGAGAAATGATGCGATCCTGGAACCGTTCACGGAGCAACAACATTGTTTCTCGTGCAGCAACTGAATTTTATACGGGTGATATTGGAGATCGTAACGAAGAATTCTCCGTACAGAAGAACATCGTAAACCCAATTGTTGAGAACGGCGACGTATTGATTTTGCTGGGCTAACAGCCACACTGTCACGAACCAACGCAACGTTCTGCTCAGTTCGGCCAGAACGACGACGTCCAGAACTTTTAAGGTCAACTGTTGAACCCGTCTCAAAAAACTTTTTCATGAGCCTGCGAACTGTTGATTCATTCGGTGCTTCATTACGTCGTAGAGTACCGCGAAGTCGCCTGACAGTAGCCGCGTAACTCTCTCCACTCTGGTAAAATGTTTTGACGATTAACACTCGTTGTGCAATAGTAAACTTCTCCATGGTTAGACACAGACTGCGAGAGTACTACACTGCGAACAAGAGAAACTACGACTGAATCGTCAATTGGAATGTTCTCCGAAATAGAAATGAGGTCTAACAATGTTGCCAACCAATAAACAAAAATTTACCAGCTGTTTAAAAACCGGCGCTCTTTTTGAATCACCCGTTAGATTATACATTTGTGTAGATAACACTTCAATAAGTAACTAATTAATCACTCCAATACGCTAAGGTTAGAACTCAACTAGAGAATTGTCAAGTAGCACTACTCACACACACCCCTCTCCCCTCTCCTTATTAAATGGACTACTCGCACCAGCTCAGACTGGCCCAACACACTGTGACGTCAGTTTTTCCTTTTACACAATATTTTCACTATAGTCAGTTATCTCTTCTAAAAGAATGAATTTCACTATACCACTAGAGGACCAGACATGAACATTTTCATCAAAATAGGTCATCTGGAAACAGTAGTAAAAAAATCACCAGTACACCCATAGTGCTCTGTTGATCCTTACGCATGGTTTGTTCAACCTTCCATGAGTGATGGTTTTCTGATTCTTTCTTTACAGTACAACCAGCTGCAAGCAAACTCCATTCTCTACTTTTGGATGTTTTTGATATCCATATATGACTTACTATACACTTCTGTCATTTGCTGATGAATTTTAATTTGTTTAACACGTTCAGCACAAATGCCGCCGTAAGGCGGCAAAAATTGAGGTTCATTCCAGAGACTGATGCCGCCTTAAGGCGGGATATGCAATACCACATTTCTATAGCTTTAGTTAAATAGCCGGTGTACTGGCAGTGTTAGTAAAGGTTGTTCAGGGGTTCAGATATATTCTACGAGCGCCACTGTGAAGATTGTCTTTTGTTACAAACTGCCGGGAATTTTTGAACGAATTTTAAAAGTGTAGTCTTTTGGACGTCCTAGAGCCGTGTAATTTTATTGTTTTATTTAATTACGAGGCGTGTTTTTTAAGTAAGTACCGTTTTGGAATTAAAAAAAGACGTGCAAAGATATC
This sequence comes from Catonia carolina, assembly GCA_035578175.1. Taxonomy (NCBI): domain Eukaryota; kingdom Metazoa; phylum Arthropoda; class Insecta; order Hemiptera; family Achilidae; genus Catonia; species Catonia carolina. The sequence continues at coordinate 703,646 of JAQMRL010000040.1, forward strand.
GCAATAATTTTATTTTTACATGAAAGCCTGTACCTTAATCTACTTTTCTACATAATTTCCGTGAATATTGAGGCACTTGTCATAACGTGGCACCAGTTTTTGAATACCCTCCTGATAAAATTCTGCCGCCTGATTTGTTAACCACTGCATCACAAATGTTTTGACTTCGTTATCGTCTTGAAGACGCCGACCGCCCAGGTGTTTCTTCAAGTGCAGGAACAAATGGTAGTCGCTGGGCGCCAAATCAGGGCTGTATGGAGGATGATCTAGAGTTTCCTATTTAAATGATTTGATGAGATCTTTGGTCTGATTAGCCACATGTGGACGGGCATTGTCATGCAGCAAAACGATACCCTTAACTTGCCACGTCTTTTGTTCTGGATTGCACGACGCAGATTTTTCAATGTCTCACAATAAGACGCTGCATTGATTGTCTCATTACGAGGCAGAAACTCCACTAGCAATACTCCTTTTCTGTCCCAAAAAACTGTGCACATGATTTTCCGGGCAGAAATTGTTGCACATTTGTGCGGCCATCTTTAAATGCTCTCACCCATTTCCTTACCATTCCATCACTCATAATGTTTTGTCCGTAAACTTCAACGATCTCACGATGAATATCGATCGGTTTTACGCCTTTAGCACTAAGAAATCGTATAACAGCCCGTACTTCACAATCAGCGGGACTCACGATTGTCGGAGGCATCTTAAACACTCAGTAAACAACGTATACAATGAAGAATCAGACTGTAATGGCGTCAGTGCGTAGACCAGAGATGTAGGTAACCAGCGCGCATGCGCGGAACGCCGACCGTAGCGCTGCGGCGGCGGAATCGCAAAACGGTACTGACTTAAAAAACACGCCTCGTATATCATTTATTCTACAAATTTTTCGTTTCCAGTGACTTTTTTTACAAATAAAAGGTAAGAATAACACATTTTTACGTAAAAATAGTTTAATTATTACTCAAAAGAAATTTCTGTTACTTTTTGAACTCGCGATTTCTATGCACCGAGTTTCCTTTGCAGGCCTACTGTACGTTATATAATACACTGTACTAGTATTACTAATTTTTCCATATTGCCATACATAGTCGTCTCACTAAAAATTATTAATTAATTTATTGTAAACATGTAAATATATTGTTTTTATTCTGGGATATTTTAAAAATTTACATAAATTTTAATATTTACATATTACATTTTGTGAATAATAAAATATTTTTTATTTTTCACATAAAAATAAATTTCAATTTGTTTAATAACTGATAAGTATAAATTTTTCTAATAATTAAAAAATTAATTTCAAATATAAATTTCGTAAAAACAACAAACGCGTATAATACCGTACTATATTGGCCTGATGCCGCCTTAAGGTGGCGTCATGGTATATTTTCACTGTAATGGCGGGTCGGTGTAGCGAAGCACCCGTGATTATAGCCGCCGTGCTGAACGTGTTAATTCCTTTCAAGATCAAAAACCAAATGGCTTTGCACTTATGATAGCTTAAAGCATGAGCTCAAGTACAAACTGCTGTGAAACTAAAACTATACGAGGGGGTACCCAAAAGTATCCGGAATAGCTCTGCTGTGGGTGGAGCTTGTGCAGTACAAATTCCCGCCACTAGGCTGCTTGTAGAGCTACTCATTGCCAGTTCAATGCCATTTTGTTCGTTGATCTAGCTTGTTCTGTTCTCGTGCAGTGATTGTTCTCGCTAGTGCTGTTTTGTGCTCGTGTCGTTTTTCATGATGGCAAGTGTTAATGAACAACGTGCGGCTGTGAAATTTTGCTTCTTGCTCGGTAAAAACGCCGCGGAAACAGTTGTAATGTTGAACACAGCTTACAAAGACGACGCTATTGGAAAAACCCAAGTGTACGAGTGGTTTTTGCGCTTTAAAAATGGCGACATGTCGGTTGAGAACAAACCTCGTTCTGGACGACCGTCGACTTCCCGAACAGACGAAAATGTTGTGAAAGTGAAAGAAATTGTACGAACAGACTGACGACAGACCATTGACTTTTTATCTTCAAGTGTTAAGAAGACTACGAAACAGCATTCGTCGTAAAAGACCTAATTTGTGGCAGACAGGGTACTGGATTTTCCACCACGACAACGCGCCTGCACACACGGCAATCTCGGTTACCCAGTTTTTGGCGAAAAACGGCATGGTTTTGCTACCACACGCACCGTACTCACCCGATCTGGCTCCGTGTGATTTTTTCTTGTTCCCACGCATGAAAAGGGGCATGAAAGGTCTCCGATTTAACAACGTTGATGATGTCAAGAAAAAAACGACGGATGAGCTGGCAGCCATCACTGAAGAGGAGTACAAAAAATGTTTTGAACAGTGGAAGCACCGGTGGGACAAATGTATTAGTTGTAATGGAGAGTATTTTGAAGGGGATAAGGTTCTTTTGTAAAAAAATTAAAAATAAATAGTTTTAAAAAATAATTCCGGTTTCTTTTGGGTACCCCCTCGTATAGTGTTCTAATGAGTTGCAGGCTGGCTTGTTTGGGAGTAGGGAAAACAACGTAAGACTACAGTGTTGTCAACAGCCACATGAACAGTTTCCTTGCATCTCCAGCACACCTTGCAGACAATACTTTTGGGATATCTACTCCAAATGCACAACATATACCAATTATTAATTAATTAATAATTTAAGAATTATTAATAATTACTACGGATGAATATACGTAAAACCAAGTTCATGGTGATCGGTGAGGAGGAGGTCAACGCAGGAATCACACTCGCTGGCTCCGCCATTGAACAGGTGCACACGTACAAATACCTTGGGTGCTGCATAAATGACAAATGGGACTACGGTCAGGAAGTTAAAGTGCGTATCGAGCAAGCCAGAGCGGTGTTCACGAAACTAAAACATCTATTGTGCCAGCGTGATCTTAGTCTCAACACGAGGCTCCGAATTCTGAGGTGCTACGTACTTCCTGTACTTCTTTACGGGCAGGAAGGATGGACACTAACGAAACTTCTAGAAAGGAGGCTGGAGGCGTTTGAGATGTGGCTATACCGCCGCATGCTCCGTATATCGTGGACCGACAGAGTACGAAACACGGACGTACTGACTCGGATGGGCAAGGAGATGGAACTGCTATACGACATCAAGCGACGAAAACTGCAGTACTTCGGCCATGTTTTTCGAAACGGGAAATACAGACTTCTTCAGCTGATAATGGAAGGAAAGATAGCAGGAAAGCGCCGGCCGGGTAGAAGGAAAGCGTCCTGGCTGAAGAATTTGAGAGATTGGTTTGGTCTCAACTCCACGTCACTGTTCCGAGCAGCTGTTTCGAAAGTTAGAATAGCAATGATGATCGCCAACCTCCGACGCGGAGACGGCACTTGAAGAAGAAGAAGAATAATTACTACGAGTATAAACAATAAATAAACCAAAAATATTTCATATCACATTATATTTTTATTAAAAATTTTTTCATTTTGCATTCACTCATAAACTCACACAAACATACATACAACTTACAAACAAAAATTACAAAAAAAAATACAATACTAAATATAACAAAAAAAAATAAAGATACAAAAAAACTTTTGATAATAATCAATCCAATTGTACAAAAATTCAGGCATACAAAATTACTTACATTTCCAAAAATATACAATCATGTGTTGTAATCATCATCATCATCATCTATTTACAAACAACTTATTTAGAAAAATACAAAATCCCAAAATTGTTATAACTGTATATTCAAAAAACAGTGACATAAATTTTATACCCATAACACATCTTACTTGAAATGTTTCAGGTTTACAAAACTCTTACTTGAATAACAAATCAATTATAAGAAAAATAATTACTTTATATACATTTCACACTTAAACACTAATTACAGTCTTTCTATTTAATAATAATAATTAAAAAATTTAACATAATTACTTCATTAAAACAGCCAACCTTTCAAACATTTTGACAATGTACTGAAATTAACCGTATTATAATTTTTTAATAAGAGACATTTCTCAATTTACTACCGAATACTAAACTGAAAGATTACGTTGCTAATGTACTGTTTTTAATTGGTTTAATTAAAAATGTTAATTTTCACAAAATTTTTAAGACAAAGAAAAAAAATTTGTAATTTGAAAAGTTTTTTTTTAATCTCTAGTGTGTATGATGTGCACACGAGGTGAAGTCTTGTACAGAATCAGGCCGATGATTTCTAAGAGAGTAGGGTTAATTAAACCGTAACCAATCAAAGTGCAATTATTGTGTAATTATTATATATAAGTGTCGATTATTCAAACATTAGTCATCCAAACCTCCATCGATAGAAAAAAATCGACTACCAAATTAAATGACAAACAATACAGGAGTTTATAAAAGAACTCCTGGATTTCAATAAATTAAAGGCATATCGTAAAGTTTCAATTTGTTTGCGTTGGTTAACTTGCCTGACCTTCACGCGGTGTCAGTCTGCCAGTCATGGTGTCACCGCAGCAGAAAGAACAGTGCGTGATTTGGTTTACAGAGACGCATTCAGTTTACAGTTCAAGTAATTTTTGTCACGAATACGGCCATACTGCGCCTACGAATAAAACGATTCTGGAGTGGTTTAACCAGTTTAAGGGAACAGGCAGCGTCTTGAAAGGGACATCTCCAGGCAGGCCATCTGACCGCATCGTTCAACAGTTAATATTTGCCGAAAAAACAATTAACGGAACTCATTACTGTGATATGTTAAAGCAGTACACCATTCTACAGATTGACAATAATGAAAAAGAAAATGGATTAATTTTCTTTCAGCAAGATGACGCTCCACCGCATTACAACAACTGTATTTTCAGGCCCGTGGATCGGAAGAAAAGGCCCGATCCCATGGCCACCAAGGAGCCCCCAGGCATTACACTAGATTTCTTTTTTGGGGGCATGTTAAAAACATTGTTTACTCGGAGAAAATCCGCGACGTTGAACACCTACGGGAGAGAATGTTTGCAATTGTAGCAGCAATAACACTCGATATGGTGGCAAATACGTGGAAAGAAGTGAATTACCATTTGGACGTATGCAGGCAAACGAATGATGCACATATCAAGTTTATTAAATATAAAAAAAAAAACTTGAAAAATTTCCCACCCAGAATTTATTATCATGTAAATTTTTCTTTTAATTAAAGCTATTTAAATAACACTTGAAATCAAAGAGTTCTTTTATAAACACCCTGTACTGTACAGTTTTTTTTTTTTTTTTGGTTTAACGTCCGACTGTTTTGCAAATTGCTGCTAATGCAGACGGTGTAGGATGAAATGAATTTTTTGTAACGTATGAAAAAATGCCATGCCCGAGTGGGATTCGAACCCAAGACCGTGTGATGAGAGGCGAGCACGTTACCAACATCGCCAACGCGGCCGGCGTACTGTACAGTGAAAAATGTGTACTACAATTCAGTTTCCTTGTTCAATTTGACAACAATGGAGACTGTTCAGAGTAAAATTCAATATTTTTAAAAATTACTGTTTAATATGTACAACAAGCGAGTTGAAAAATATTTCATACAGGATTTTACCGTAATTTATTCAGTTTTAAAATTCTGTAATTTCCCCTTTAATTTTATAATTTTTAGTACACTAAATTTGGAATAAAAGCAATAAAAACTTATAGTATATATATGATGGCCTTTAATAACCTATTAAACATTTAGGTTATATTACATAGTTCCAGTACAGTGAATCAAATTACATTACAGGATTAAGCTTATTCAATTATTGTAATTATTTGATTATCAGAACCGCAAACAACTGACGCTCCACTGTAACTACCTTTACTAGGATTTGAACCACGAACCTTTACCTCTGAAAATCAGCTGTTAAACAGCTGATTCGCAGCGATGACTTTACCCTCTAGATCAGTCATGTCAAAGATACGGCCCGCGGGCCGCATCCGGCCCCCGGGCTGTATCAATACGGGCCGCGATCGCAATGTGTCACAGAAAGAAGAATCATGTTTTTTTAGAGCTTTAAGACTTCACTCGATTCCTCTATGGAAGTTTTAAAATGCGTACACTACATTTATAAGTAATTTTAAGGGCAGCGCGTGCCGAGACAAGCGAGAGAGATTGACAGTAACGCCATTTCTACCTGACATCAATGAGCTTGTCAAAAACAAGAGAAGTCAGGTATCTGGATCCTCGAGCTCAAAATAATTACCATCTTTTATAAATTTGATATGATTTTTAACAACCATATATTATATACTATACAATTAAATAAATAAAATGTTATAATAATTCAGTACATTTTTTGTTATTTGAATCTGGCCCGCCTACATATTCTAAATTTAATATATGGCCCTCTGCAAAATTGAGTTTGACACCACTGCTCTAGATCAACCCGGTGATTCAGTGTCAATATTACAAAAATTTATTTAATGATATTACTTGCGTTAAAAAATTACACAATTAATTGTAGTAAATATTAAGTGCGGGAAAAAAAAATTTGATTATTTGTACAAGAATACATGGCGTCGAACCAGTTTCTCTAAGTATTGCTACGTCATGGTGAATGATCTGGCATCTAATAAACCGAATTGAACGTTTTAAACCGTGCTTACTGTATATTAAATAATATTACATGATTTTCTTAATTTTCGGATCCAAATTCGGTTACGAGATAAACTTTTGTAACTTTAAAATTTCACGAAATCTCAATCGAAAATCACAACATATTGATTATTAAATCGTCGAAAGGTCAGCTAAAAGATATATATATATATATAATAATATACAATGAAAAATAAAGAAAAACTTACAGAAGAAAACTCATACCACCTCAGTCATTTCCGTCTCGAAAAAATTCCATCGTAAAAATATTAACAACAAAATATACAACAAACATTAATAAAAACAGATGGAAGTTGTAATACAATCACAAAATATAATACAAAATTTCGACAACGATTCATAAAAATACGATAAGGGAAAAATAGAAGCAACAAATCTTTTTTTATACAATCATATAGTAAGTAAATTTTTAGGTTAACTTTTCATTTCAACAATATATTTTATATAATACATTTACATTATTATAATAAAAAATAAATTTTTAAATTTCTATACTATTATTTACAACAGATTACTGTATTAAAAATTAGTGTTTTTTTCTTATTTTTTTCTTAACCCATTAACCACAAGAAGGATTTATGTAATTGGAAATATTAAAGTTTAAAAAATATAATATTATTATACAACTAGATTACAATCTATATTAATTAATTACAATAATATATTTACTTACGATTATCCGAATTTGTTGTATAAATATTTTGTATTTCTAATCGGAACTTTAACCGAAATACATCCTATTTATAAAATACGTATTAACAAAAGTTGGGTGAATTTCACCATTTACATGAAATGCTTAAAATTGTTTTTTTTTTTTTTTTTTTTTTTTGGTTTAACGTCCAACTGTTCTCCAATTACTGCTAATGCAGTTGGTGAAGGATGAAATAATTTTTTTGTAACGTATGAAAATATGTCGTGCCTGAATGGAATTCGAACCCAAGACCGCATGATGAGAGGCGAGCATGTTACCAACTACGCCAATGCTTCAAAGGAAAATAAATTTTTTTCTGGCTATTGCAGAATGTTACCAGGCAATATTTTTTTAAATACAGTAAAACCTGTCACATCCGAACCTGTGATATCAGGACCCTCCCATATCCGGACGTATCTCCACACTAACATTTTAATTTCGGTTAAATAGTAAGGAATGGAAAAGTGAAAGTTGCAGCTGGAATGTCGTTTGACAGTTTGCAGAGCTTGTAAAACCCCTCCCTGGGTGTTAAGAAATCAATGACGATGAAGTCAAGCGGTGGTTACTCAGTGGTTTTAAGTGGACATTAATTCAACAAAATTGCATACAGTAACATCATAGAAATGGTGTGCAATAGCGATGAGAAAATCTCTGAACCCAAAGAGGATAGCTACAAGCCTGTAATGAGTCACTCTGAGGCATTCAAGACCATCGAATCTGTGATCAGTTATGTTCAACATCAAGACGAAATAAGCGAAACTGAAGTGATGCCATTACAAAGATTGAGTGACATGGTTTCCAAAAAAAAATGTGTGCAGTGTGTAAAGCAGACGAAAATCACAAACTTTTTCTAGTAGGCGTAAAGTAACTTATGTACTGATGTAGACGTACTGTAAGTAAAAACTTTTAAACAATTTTAGTTGTTTTATTTTAAAGAATACAGTGTACAAACACAAATGTTAAACCAACAGAAATGTTGAGAATAACATATTTTAACTATTTCTTGTTATTTATTTCTCGGCCTCTAACTATTTATAATTACCTTGGTTTATCCGAATTTTTCCATATACGGATCGGCTGGTCGCCATATTAGTCCGGATGAGACAGGTTCTACTGTATATTCTTTGTTAATTTTCGCCCTAAAATTCTGCACCTAGATTTCTCTACTATAAAAATATATTTTCGAGTCACATAACGGATGTTGTTTTATTTCAAATTCTAATATTAATATAAATGTTTCTGTGTCCATTATAAAATAAAATTATAACAGTGTGATATAATGTTTTGCACAAAAATTCCATGAAGAAAGCAAAGTCCTAATAAATGAAACTTAAATGATTTTCAAGTTATAACAGAAAAACATAATAAAAAATTGCCAATGCGCATGCGTGCCAACTGACGATTGGGGAAGAAATCCCCCCACTCGCTGTTTCTTTGTGATAATGGAAGCAGCATAAGGGATGATTACGAGCTGGGTTGGTAGTAGAGGAATAGTATCGATCCACAGTAGTGGGGGCGAAACAAAAATAATACTGGAAAAACAAATTTTCAAGTTATTTTAATCATCATCATAAGCATCACGGTTTAGGCCTTGTAGTCCTGTTCCGTTCTCAAGCTAGCAAATCTTTAAGTTACTTGCGATGACCATCTTTTCTTTGGTCTTCCTATGTTACGTTGCCCAACCGGTTGGTAATTAAGGATAATCTTCGGTGCTTGCTCATCTGCCATTCTTAGCACATGCTCATACCAGCTCTGCCTATAACCAATGATCGCATCCGTTACACACAGCATCCCAAGCTCATTTCGTATATCCTCATTCCTCTTATGGTACAGCAAACTGTACCCCGCTAGGGGCCTCAACAGTCGCATTTCTGCCGCTACGATTCTAGTTAATTGCTGAGTGGTTAACGTCCAGCTTTCAGATCCATACAACACGACTGGCAGCACTAGTGTTTTATAAAACTTCAAAACCGTTTCTCTCCTTACTTTTCCCACCAAAGTTTTCCTTACAGTATATTCACTTGATATATCACAGGATTGGGGATCTCACCTTAATACTATAACCCATTTTATACAATCACTAGGTAATCGCATAAAATCATTAATTTCTACAGCACGGATGGGATACATAATGCAGACTCTGAGCCCATTTGCTCATAATTTCCTGTTGAACAAATTCTCTAGCCAACTTAAAGATGTTACTGTCGGGCCTATTGCCTTTCCAAATAACCTCATCCATATCGACTCCCTAAATTCTATTATGTGGGTAAAATTAGAGGTCCCTACACCAACGGGTTACCTTGTGGGGAAGATAACAAAAAGCCCGGAGACAATGACGGTAATACGAAAGGAGAATGAAATATGTTACAATTTTAAACCTTATAGGACCAGTGTACAAATCGCTAACGAACTAGGATATACAAAATCTTTATACGTTAGCGAGACACTTTGTACTAAAAGAGCTTCCATATGGATGTGCCCCATGCGTTCTTTACATTCATCGATATCATCTGAATCATTCTGTCTCTCAAATCCACGCCCTCGCACAAAACGTCAATCACTGGATGATCTGTACAAGGACCTACGTTATTTTAATAAATTGTAAAATAAGTTCCTTAACTTAACACTCAAGTACTTTCAAGTTAGCACACGTTAAAATTAAGAAACTCACTAAACTAATTCTAAGTTTAAGGAAATCAAAATTAGCTCCAGCGTTGGCTTGCACTTGTAGTTCTGTAAAACACTTTGAAACCTTTTCACAGACCATCAACTAAACTGAACCACAAGAAGGTAAAGAAATAGAAAAATATTTGTCATGAATAATGTAATGAAGATAAATAAAAGTCCTCGTTGCCGCCTCCGTAGCGTAGTGGTAAGCGCATTGGCCTGCCACGCGGAGGTCCTGGGTTCGATTCCCGGCGAGGGTCTGGAAATTTTCACACGTCAAATCCTAAAGTTAATGTTACACAATCCACCGTAGTCGCTAATGACCAAGTTGTTGATGCGACTCTAAATAAATAAATAAATAAATAAAAAAAAAAAAAAAAAGTCCTCGTTTTGTTCTGACAATATTAATATACCATATTACAAAATTCAATACATCAGTTACCGATTTATAATGCGTAAAAATTATAAACATTCAAAATTATACATAATTGTATTAAGCATTTCATATAAGGTGATCTACCCTCTTCCATATAAGATTATCTTTTATTTTCATAATAAAGTTAATTAAATTGAAAAAGCCTTTCAAAAATTTAGCCCGAAAAAAAAACATTATATATAAATTTGATTAACGATTTTTTGATTTTCGACAATAATTTTTATAATATGAGGTGCGACAAGAAACAAAGATTCGAGTGGAAAATTTGAACAAAGAATGGAATTCGTAACAACCATTTTGGTTGGGAGAGCATTCCGTTAATAAATAAAATACTGCATATTAAAACGTACAGTGGGTCCTCGACTTACGAACATTCAACTTACGAACATCCGGAGATACGAACGCCAGAAACTATTTTTTTTATCACTTGATATTATTTGGAATATAGGCTAATTACAACAAGTTTCCAAACAATGTTTAGAGCGGTCAATGAGTTTAGAGCTGTCATGTGTTACAAAATTCTTTTGGAAGAAAAGAAACTTGTAACAGTTCAAACATCCATTCAAAACTTTTTTCAAACAAAGCTAAAGCTGTAAATATTGTAAAACCATCTTCAATATGTTTTAAATTTTTATGAAAATGTTTACTTTTTATTTCATGTTTTTGCTATTTTTAATTTTTAATGGTCTTTTCTTTCTGTAAAAAGTATTCAATGTATTTATGTGTTAACAGTGTATTCAGTTGCTAAAAGTATATACAGTATGTATTAAGTTACTATAAATAGTACTTATTAAAAACGAATAAAATAGTTTAACAGATTTTATCTTTATTTAGTTGCTGATTACAATTTCACTAAGTATGCTAGTTTTTGTACGTTATGAAAAGCAATTAGGTCGCTAGTGTCTGCTACGAAATCTACTGACGTGTATTCCAACTTACGAACAATTCGACTTGCGAACACTCGGCCGGTACGCATTATGTTCGTAAGTTGAGGACCCCCTGTATAATAAAAACATGTTCAATTAAGTTCAGCCAGAAAAGGTTGCAGATTAAAATTCAAGACAATGGTAGTCTTCTTTGATATTTAAGCAATTTTAACGACTATAACAGAAGAACATAGTCAAAAATTTCCTACATGCATGCACCAAAAATGAAGACTGGGGAAGAATTTTCCATAAATACCTCTTTATGATAGTTTGAGCAGTGTTAACGATGATTGACAGCTGGATTGAAGAAGCTAAACGGTATCGAAGGAGAGGAGTGAAAGAGATGAAAAACCAGTACAAGCAGAGCAAACCACATCTTTAAAATTATTTTTTAAAAATTGTAAAATAATAAATGGGTTCATGAAACCATTAGGAAAACAATCAAAAATATGGAAAGACAAATGGCTGATGCATTTGGCTCACAAAATACCATATCAAGCAGTTTCTGGCCATAAAAAAAAAAACAACATTACAATGATGTTAACCCTGCCTAATTCATCAGATTTGGCTACCTGTGACTTTTTTAAAATTATATCAAGTTGAAGTCTTTCATTAACGCACGGATGAAATTAATCGTGGTTGAAAATTGACGGGAAATAAATCGATACTTAAAACCGCTCATGTGCAAACAAAGCAAAGTGAGGATAATTTAGTAAATAATGAAGCGGACGAAGGTGGCCTCAATTTGTTGCCAGCAAACCCTATTGTGTTAAAGGATAACAACGTTATCAATAATGAAGTAATAGAGGATGTAAACGAGGAGGAAGAATTGGAACTTTCTCAAATTTCAGATAATGAGGGGCAAGACGATATAGTTAATGACCCTGATTTTGAATTAGACAATACGGAAATTCAAGAATTAAATGAATTACCAGTATGTGTAAATGAAAGGCCAGTAAGGGCAAGACAAGTCCCGGCTTATCTAAATGATTATGAAACTAACATATAATAATTTGTTATAGTTATTGAATAAATTTATTTTATGTATAATTGTTATCTGCTTGTGCGTGCGTAGATATATTGTGATAACATAGAAGGAAATCGTTTTGTTATTTGTCTATTAATATTATTTATAATGTTGTACAATGTAAGTTTTGTCTGCAAGAATTGATAGGAGGAAAAAAAAATGATTAAGCATTTCGCTTGAAATGCGCCCGGTAAGAGTTTTCGCAGCCGGCGCAAGCGAACTGCTTATTTAGCGCTAACAACTTTGATCGAATTTCACATTTATCTTTATTCTTTTAATTATCGATCAAAACATGTTTCCAATGCTTTAGTATAACATTGTTTCACTTTAAACGACATTTAGTCTTCATTTCAGTATTAAAAACAAACTGCAAACATTTATTTTCAATAATTTTAATGCCGCGGGACCCGATTTAGTATGTTTTTTTATATCGGATCTCGGAAAATGTCCTCCTCCTCCGATTGACGTTAGGTGGCAGCACCGTATACATGTTACATGTTACGGTTCGGCTGCCCTGTCTTATATGCTATAATTTTGCTGTGAGTTGGCATGCTCGGCTAGCTCAGTCGGTAGAGCATTAGACTCTTAATCTCAGGGTCGTGGGTTCGAGCCCCACGTTGGGCGGTTAATTTTTTTCTTCATAAAATCAATTTTATACAATTTATTTACAAAAACGGTAAAACTATAATAAATTATTATTATTTTTATTATTATTATTATTATTATACATAATAAATTATTTTTAACGTCATACTTATCATCTCGCGTATTGTTATGATAGAACATAATTATCCTCACAAAATTACAATAAAATTGTAAACTGACCGGTAAGAGTTTTGCAGAAACGGTCGCATCAATAGTCAATTTATTTTTAGAAATTATATAATATATTCAACAAAACGTTATGATATCCTCTCAAAATTACAATAAAATTGTAAACTGACCGGTAAGAGTTTTGCAGAAACTGCGTTGTACTAACAATTCAAAGGTGTAACAAAAGGTTAAGGATATCTGGAGTAGGTAAGAGTTTGAAAATATGGCACAAACATCACAAAAACGTATAAATTAAAAATCTATATATAAACTTAATTATATATAGATTTTTAATTTATACGTTTTTGTGATGTTTGTGCCATATTTTCAAACTCTTACCTACTCCAGATATCCTTAACCTTTTGTTACACCTTTGAATTGTTAGTACAACGCAGTTTCTGCAAAACTCTTACCGGTCAGTTTACAATTTTATAATAATTTAATATAATTTAATTTAATTTAATTTCAAAGAATAAAATAATAGGAAATCTACTTCTGATTGGTTTGTTGAAGTTGTGATTTTAGGGTACTTATTATTTCAGATTGTTGTGTGATACGAGTCTAGTAGTCCTCGTGTCGACTCTGTCACGAGTGTTACTGTCTGCAGGTCCGTGTTGTTCCGACACTATGACTCTGTGGTTGTCTCCGCTGTTTTTAATCGCAGCGAACTGTTAATCTGTCCTAAGATTCGCTTCTTAAATACGTTAGTACAATGCTATTGTAGATTCTCCTTCTTTCTCTTTCCCATCTTTACAGCTGTTACTGTTACCATCATCAGAACAAGTGTCTTGATGAAAAGTGATGGAGAAGTCTTTGGTCAACAACAGGAATGCATAGAACCGAATGCAAATCCAACCATTGTCGTCTGTGTACCAAGTGAACTCTTCATCGTTGTAGATGCTTTGCTGTTTTTGGATCAGTCCAACTCTAGTATGATCTGCCATATGCTGTTTTTGGATAGGTCCCACCCTCGTATGGTCAGCCATGGCTATCATTAGGCCGTTGTTAGCCTTCTTCTCGTCCATCCATGCTCAGGTAGAGGGGCTTTAGCTCTCATTTTGGTTCTTCTTCTCCAATTGTCCTGTATAATCCCTTTTTGGGATACCTCACACCTTGGTAAGGGTAGAGCTCAACCGGTTAATCTGATCTGTCTTCTGAGATTCGTTTGAGATGAGTTTTCTCGGGAAATGGTCTAATTTCCGATGGTCTCTGGTTTAGTGTCCTGTTAGGGTTAGAATTCCACTCTGAACTATGCGAATAGTTGAAATTGTCTACGTATGGACATTCGTATGGAAATTCCTTCTTAAAGTTAGTATCAGTTTTTGCAGGGTATTTGCATTGTGCAGCTGTAATAAAAGAAAATATTTGCTTGACTAATATCTGATGAACCAGTTTATGTTGTTACTCAATAGTTAAAGGAAAATAAAATAAGTGTATTTGTAATTTAATAATATTTAAATATTTGCTAGGAAACATTTTATGGCAAGAAATGTCTATTTTGTAGAAATAAATATATTTAAAAATATATTTAACTGAAATAATTATGTTGGGGAAATATTAGAGTCATTGGGGGGTTGCAAGTATGGCCACTCATGTGCGGAAGCGTCGCGAGTCCTTCTCAAACCTTACTTTCCTGCCGACGGCATCCAGCCCTACAGTAAGTCACGGTTGACTGCCGCCTGCCGTGTGAAGTTTTCCTACCTATTCCTCGGTGGGAAGGGTACGTTTTTGGCCTGGTCTGGAACCGGTTCGCATGCGCCGCCTATATTGCTTGCTGATGTGAATTTTAATAAATACATACGTATATATTTATTATACCTAAGTTATAGAATCTCTTATTAATTTAGTAATTATTGTTTAAGGTTTCTTATTGAGCTTATGCATCCTGGTAAACTGCCAGGGAGAAAATCTTACCCAAAACCAAACGCTGCAGGGAGGTGCAGTATTTTTCAAAATGAGTGACGCCATTATCAGTGGTGATCGCTGGACTATCTCATTAACTATAGAACTTCAGGATTTTGATCAATTGATTGAATGTTTGTCGCGACTTCTTGATTATGTGCAGAAAATGGAAGAGGTCGATATGACCAATAGTCCATTACAACTAATACCTGATCATGAGGTGTCCACTTTAAACAGTAGTATTGAACGAGCAAAATTAGAAATTAAAAATTATAAAGAATTATTACCTACCCAGGAATCAAGAAAGAAACGGGGGTTACTTAACCCAGTGGGTACGGCTATTAAAACTTTGTTTGGAAACCCTGATAATACAGATTTACAACAGTTAAATTCTAAATTCTAAACGACGCACGGATGAAATTAATCGTGGTCGAAAATTGACGGGAAATAAATCGATACTTAAAACCGCTCATGCGCAAACAAAGCAAAGTGAGGATAATTTAGTAAATAATGAAGCGGACGAAGGTGACCTCAATTTGTTGCCAGCAAACCCTATTGTGTTACAAGGATAACAACGTTATCAATAATGAAGTAATAGAGGAGGAAGAATTGGAACTTTCTCACATTTTAGATAATGAGGGGCAAGACGATATAGTTAATGACCCTGATTTTGAATTAGACAATACGGGAATTCAAGAATTAATTGAATTACCAGTATGTGTAAACGAGAGGCCAGTAAGGGCAAGACAAGTCCCGACTTACCTCAATGATTATGAAACTAACATATAGTAATTTGTTATAGTTATTAAATAAAATTATTTTATGTATACTTGTTACCTGCTTGTGCGTGCGTATATATATTGTGATAACGTAAAAGGAAATCGTTTTGTTATTTGTCTATTAATACTATTTATGATGTTGTACAATGTAAGTTTTGTCTGCAGGAATTGTAGAGGGGAAAAAAAAGATAATTTAATTTAAAAGAATAAAATAATAGAAAAATCTACTTCAGATAAGTTTGTTGAAGTTGTGACCTTAGGGTATACTTATTGTTTCGGATTGTTGTGTGGTATGAGTCTAGTAAGTTCTTGTGTCGACTCTGTCACGAGTATTACTGTCCGAAGGTTTTTTGTTGTCCCCGACACTACGACTCTGCAGTTGTCTCCGCTGTTTTGTCTTACGGCTAAATTCCCTGTTCTAAGCCTTCCTGAGTGAGCGCTGGTCTTTTCTGATTTCTTTTGGGTTTGTAATAACTCCGGTCTGTCATTGGCAGTTTCTGCACCATAGTGAACTTGGTTGAGTACTTGCACGTCCAGTAATTTCTGCTGTCTCTGGTCAGGTCCAACTCTTGTATGATCAGCCATTGCTCTCACTTTGTTCTTCTTAGAAGGTCCAATTGTCCTGTATAATCCTTTCTGGGGATACCACACATTAGTAAGGGTAGATCTCAACCGGTTGATCTGACCTGCCTTCTGAGATTCGTTGAGATGAGTTTCTCGGGAAATAATCTAATTTCCGATGGTCTCTGACCTAGTGTCCTGTTAGGGCTAGAATTCCACTCTGAACTATGAGAATAGTTGAAGTTGTCTAAATTTGGACATCTGTATGGATATTCCTTCTTGAAGTCAGTATCAATTGTTGGCAGAGTATTTGCATTGTGTGACTGAGATAAAAGAAAATATTTGCTTGACTAATATCTAATGAAACAGTTTATGTTGTTACTCAATAGTTAAAGGAAAATAAAATAAGTGTATTTTTAAGTAATTAATAGTTAAATATTTGCTAGGAAACATTGAATGGCAAGAAATGTTCATTTTGTAGAATCTAAATTACGTGACGTAAGTCATATACAGAGTAATGAGTAAAGCTTGCCTAATTATACTTATTTGTTGAATAAACTGCTTGAGTTAATTTACCTTAAAGACTGTGTTAATCATTGTGCCTAATAACCCGCTCGACTACCGCACCACAGTAAATAAAGCGAAAATTATATAGTTTTTGTTAGTGCTGCTACATCAAGAAGTTTTTAAAAACTACGTAGACAGAACTAAATAAAGTACGAGAACGTTGAATCGCCGTCATTGTACGCAACGGCACAAATATGGTGGACGGCGTTTCGCCGTCATTATATGCCAATGGGTTAAAGGAAACATTTTTTATCAGTTAAAGATGTTCCAGAAACAGAAACGTTACAAGCAATGACAACATCAAATTCAGCAGTAAAATACCTTGAACGTGACAATATCGCAGCGATAACATATTATGCAAGTACACCGATTTATAACATCCCGTTTTTCTTTTATCTCACCTCGTATCGTACAAAGAAAATTCACATAAAAACAATTTTTATATAAAAATTTATCGGATAATCTATAATAATTATAACATCATACTTACTTGTTTACCATACAGTCTTAATCATTTCTATAATACATAATAATATAATCTATAGGTAATTTATTTACAAGAAAAACTATAATATTGTACACCAAATCTAAAATTAATTACAAAACAAAAAATATACAGGGTGATTCACGAAGATATGCAGAAACTTTGGGAGCCCATTGTCCATGTAAAAATAATGAAAAAATTTTATATAAACATGGGTCCGGAAATGCTTCGTTACCGAGTTACGGCTAGCGAAAGATTTTGCCCGGATTTCAGCTCACCACGTCTTCCTGAAATTCTGGTAAGGTAGATTAAGGGGCGAATTCAGTCATTTCTTATGGTTTTTGATCTGATAAATTGAATAAAACAGGTCCCAGAACTGTAAGTTAAATAGTTTTTGAGAAAAACAGTGTCAAATGTAAAAAATGGAGTGAATAAAAAAACACATTTTTTCATCTTAGTTTTTCCGGTTAATTTTACTTTGTACTCTTATGAATAAAAATTCATTTAATCAAACATCTATTCGCTTTCTGTGTACTTAATTTACACCGGTTTGTTCAGAATAAAATTTTCTACATGTTTTATTCAAAAATTTTAACTGTTTCTTGGTGAAATAACAAAATTATTCTTGCCCGAAGATGAAAAAATGTGTTTTTCACTCCATTTTTTGCATTTGACACTGGTTTTCTTAAAACTATTTAACTTACAGTTCTGGAACCTGTTTTATTCAATTTATCAGATCAAAAACCATAAGAAATGATTGAATTTACCCCTTAATCTACCTTACCAGAATTCCAGGAAGACCTCATTTCACCTGGTGAGCTGAAATCCGGGCGAAACTTTCACTAGCCATAACTCGGAAACGAAGCATTTCCGGACCCATCTTTATATAAACTTTTTTCATTATTTTTACTTGTACAATGAGCTCTTAAAGTTTCTGCATATCTTCGTGAATCACCCTGTATAACAATACGGAGGCTTTCCTTACTATTATTATTATTATAATATTTTAAACAAAATAATTTACATATTAATTTGTAAATATAAACTATTATTTATAATACACCCTTAAATTTAATCACCAGATTTAACACTTTGAAGCGAAACATAAATTCAGGATGATCATTATGTGAATTAGAAGACACGTTTTTTTTATTTCAATATTAAACCCTTCACGGTTGAATAGTAAAGCAGGACTTTTAACCCCTTGCCGGTTCCCGACGGAATATTACGTCGCATCGATAAAATGCACGAAAAACGCCGCCGACGGAATATTACATCGGGAGTTTTATCCCGTTTTATTTTGTTTTGTGTCGGCTTATTACGTCGATAGCATCAAGTATTTAATTTCACTGTCTTCCACAATGATATGGAGCGCTAGTACGTAGCTTCAAAGTAGTCTACGCATATTATCAACAACGCAAAGTGACGTTGTCGTTAGTTACGGTGGTCGTCCATGTGCTCGAATAACCTATAAATGTAATGATTTTTATGTGTTTGTAGTAACCATGACCTAAAGATCTTGTGGACTTTTTTTTGCAATATCGTGTATTTTATTTTCTATAAACACGGTATTCTTAGACTTTGATTTTTAAAATTGTGTAACCATTAATCTAGTATACAAACAATCGTCTTACGATTACGTATACAAACAATAGTCATGCAAACAATTACATGACTGAACTATTAAAGAATAGAACTATTAGACGCCGGTGAGTTGTTAAAGACATTAATCAGAGTTATCTTCTGTGAATGTAATGAATTTTATCACTGTACAGCCCGACTATGTGGTGAATGAAAAGAACGTGTCGGTATGCAGGGCGGAAAGTAGATGCTTTTCAGAGGGCATGCTATTATAAGGATACTCTTTCAACTTTGTTTCTTTTTTCTTTTTGGGTTTAACGTCCGACTCTTCTGCAATTACTGCTAATGCAGATGAAAGGCGAGATGATTTTTTGTATCGTATGAAAATATGCCAAGCCTGAATGGGATTCGAACCCAAGACCGCATAATGAGAGACGAGCATGTTACCAACTACACCAATGAGCCGGCAACTTGGTGAGAGAAACAATAATAAACCGACAAACTCCTCGTCTTACTCTATAAAGCCTCTAGAAACTCAAACCAGTCTTTCATCGGACGGCCTAAACAACAAACAGTGAATGTTACCAACTAGAAATACTATTATAACATCTAAAAATTTTTTACCTATACTTCGATCATACCGTAAATACTTTTAATGATTTTTTTAAAAAATAAACCGTTCATTTTCTACAAGAATTTCCGTTAAAAACACCTCCAAATTTTGATGTACTCAAAGAGAGGTTGAATACATATAAAAATTACAACGCTTCAAAGTGTTACTTAATTAATTCTAATATTAATTAATAATTATAGAAAAATTATAAATATATGCTAAACAAAATTTTTACAATTCTTAAAAATACATCAACTATAAAGCGCATTACTTCTATCAATAATTTTCTTTAAATCGAAACTATACAATCTATTAACAATTCCTTAATATAACACTATATTAATTAATCAGAATCTTAATTAATTAATTACCCAATAGTAATAATAATAATAATAGTAGATTAAACAATTAAAATGTTATGTACAAGATTATAAACAATAATTTTTAAAAAAATATTAATTTTTTGTAGAGTTAACATTATTAATTATACAGAATATTTATGAAATCTAATTCAAAAATACTAAAAAAATAAAACATATTTATAGTAAAAACCTGCTTATAAATGAATTATTCGACTAAAATTTGGTTTAACCCTTTTTGTATTTTTTTTTTTTTTTTGTTGGTTTTACGTCTATTTTGAAATTGCTGCTAATGCAGATGGTGAGAAGGATGACAGTTGAAGACGAGCGATTAAAAAATGCTACGCATGACCGGGAATCGAACCTGGGGCCTAGGCATAGAAGCCAGTTGTGCTAACCACTACGCCAATAGGCCGGCGATAAAACCCGTTTTGTAATGCAGTGGTTCCCAACCCGTAAAAGTCTTTGGACCACTAAGACATAAATTGAGCCATGCACGGGATCATACCTATTCCCGATTAAATGGGGGGAAATAAACCTTCCGGTAGGTATGATGGTACGGAATATCCCACTTGGCAAAAGGAATAAAAAAACATCTTGGAACAGAAATTTTAATTGAACATTAGACAGTCACGTCTGATGTTTTTTCAGTTTCATGTTTTTTTCATTCATTCAATAAACAATCACTTTCAAAATTCCCATTTCTCAAGACATTTTTCCTAGTGATGCCAGGCCCCTACTGCGGACAACCGGTTGGTAACTACAGATATAAAATCAACTACTTATTAACTTTAAAAAGCTGAAACGAAGATACGAGTCATTTCCATGCTACCATTACACTACAATGACACAGGTATTAAAATTCCTACCAAATAAAAGGAGTAAATTCATTTGTAGTAATAAAACTGCATCTCTATGATTCTAGCTATATATCAGTCACATTGGTTTGAACATCTGAACCATGTGTTCACATAATTTATTACAAAATGCTTTGGTTTAGTTTTCATTACCATCTATCATTTTCCTTTCTGCGTTTAACTATCACATCCAGATGTCAGAAACTACAAGGGACCGCAACAAATGGTTTTCGAATTTGTAATCTACACAAAAAGTTAGTGGATCTAAATTGGGTTTGAAGTTCCAGCTTCGATTGGAAGTGACCCAAAATCAGAAGTCAAAAATAGTGTAGTCATTCGATTCCTCTTAAATACGATACAGAAATCATTGGGTTTGAAGTTTCAGTTTCAACCCAAAATCAAGAAATCAAAGTTGGAATTTGGAAACAAAACTAGAGTCATGACTATGTTTTAAAAAAAAAGGAAAAGTGTGGTTAGTCCTGGGGTTAGAATAAGTACTGACGATTACCTCAATGCATTGCTATTTGCGGATGACATGTGGATCATACAAAAGAGTGAAGATGAGTTTCAAAGAGCAGTTTATGTTTTAAATGATTTATGCAAAAAGTATAATCTACGAGTTTCGGTTGTTAAATCAAAGGTTATGGCATTCAGAGGGAAGTATCCCACTCGTTCGAAGATTGTTTTAGATAATGTAGTCCTACTATTAGATCAAGTGTCTCGCTATAACTATTTGGGCTGCGATGTGAGCTTTGATAGGGACTTGGATGTTGAAAATAAAATAAAATAAATTTCAAGCTATTTGTGGTACCATTAAGAGGACACTGGGTAACAAGAGCTACAACAGAGACAGTAGTGAAGTTCTACAAGGTAATGGCAGCCCCAGTCCTTCTTTATGGAAGTGAGTCATAGGTTACCACAAAACGCCAAAAAAGTAGGATCCAAGCAGGTGAAATGAGGTTTTGTAAAAAGGGTGAAGGGTGCTCGAGACTGGATCTAATACATAACTAGCAAATTAGATCCGAGTTGGGTGTATTTAGCTTGAATGAAAAAGTGGAGGAGTACCGGAATCAATGGAGGCAACATTTGGAACGGATGCCAGAGGAGAGAATACCTTTAAAGGTGATGGAATATGTTCCAGTTGGAAAACGGGAGGTGGGAAGAACTCAAAGAAGATGGCCGTAGTCGAGATGTACGGGTTGGAATGTCTAGTGTTGTGTAGATGTACAAGGATGGTTTGTGAGTTTGGAACAGGCTTATGCCTAATCCTTGATAGTAGAAAGAAGAAAAACTAGTGTCATTAATTTTCCCTTAAAGAATAGCTTTCTTACGAAAGCTAAATGGGCTTGATCCAATTGTTGTTGTTTTTGTTTAGGTGATCAGCCTGTAGGCTGGTTTGAACCTGTCGAGGTTTTACTAAGTAAAACGAGGATTGAGGTGGTTTACTGTTGCCACAACTCACTGAATGGAAAAGTATGCTTACCAGTAATTCAGGCCCTCTGTAAAGTATCTACTTTCCACCCTAGAAATGACATCTTCATTTCATTCACCACAGGGTCTGGCTGTATAATGAAATTCATTACTTTCAGAGGAGATAACTGTGATTAGTGTCACAGTACACCTCTACCTCTTCTGTTGTTAAATGGTTCAGTCATTTAATTGGCTGACCATGTGATAAGAAACAGAACTATTTATTTTAGCCCTGCAACGAACAGATTGAGTGTAAATAATTTGACACTCCACCTGTCTGTTATGGGCAGTTGATCCAATTATAAGGAAGAATAACCCTGCATTAAATGAACACGCAATATGACTTCTTGGGCCAACTTGTTTTCTTAAAAAAAAAAAAAATTTTGCCGCCCAGCCATGAGATGAGTCATTTCAATAAAGGGGATTAACATATGTGTATTACTTTACCAATACAATAATGGATATAACAACGATAGCAGAAAAGAAAATCAATAAACCAAAACTTTTACAATTCCTACTTTTCAACATTTTTTACTGCCACCATTTCGTCATTTTTATCATCTTTGATAAATACACCACATTAAATTAAAAAATCTATTTTCCACAGTTTTCTACTTTTTTTTTTTGCGTGATGTATTATTAATTACATGTAACATAACCTCTTTAATTTATAAATCACAATAAAGAATCTAAACATATTAGAACATCAGCTATTCCAAGGGAGAATAATTAAATGAATTACTAAACAAAACATAATAAATTTACACACCATTGATGATAAACAAACATCTTCATGCGTAATCCAAATTATTAGCGTATCAATAAGCAAGTTTTTACTACATCAACATTAATTAAACATAAAAGTTAACAAAAAAATTAATATAACTCATTTTTATATTATACACATAAAGAAAAAAAAATACAAAGGAAATTCACCACCATTTTCTATAACTTTTGTTCTTGTACTTTAATTTAAAACCAAACCTGACATTAAAATACAAATTTAATATCAAGTTACTAATAAAGATTTTTCTTTCAATTTCTTTTTTTTATATTTTCAAACCAAACCGAAAACATTTACCAGACAATAAATTTAAGAGGTAATTTCATTACATCAAGAAAAACCCTCGGAAAAAAATTACAGAATGAAAATTAAAGGTTATCGATTTTAAGGGCTTCTACAAACAAAATAAACTTATAAATCTTTATAAATATAATATCCTGGAGCTTATTCAATCCTATTGTAAAAATAATAATTTTTTTCACTGACCTGTTTTACAGCGATCAGTTTTTTTTTACTTTTTTTACAAATACAACCCTACTTTCTACTAACATGTATCGGTGGATCCATTTTCATCGGAGTAAACAAAACAGATACTAAACTTTTTAAAAATTAACAGAAACAAATTGTACAAACTTGTGTGCAGAATGTATGAGAATGGAGAAGTACTAACAGACTTGAAAAAAATAATTATGATTCCCATACCAAAAAAAAAATCAGGAGCGGAGAAGTGTGAGCAGTATAGAACTATCAGTCTAACGTGCCATGCATCCAAACTAAAAAGAATTAATTATATACAGGAGAATAGAGAAATGTTAGAAAATGACCACTTTAAATTTAGAAGGGAAGAAAAACTGGAACTCAAAATGAAGCTACTTATATGATATTTCTAAGACTTGGAGAAAACATTTGACAAAATCTGGACTAGAGTAAAAAATGTTTAAAACCCTGAAAAGGTTTCGAATATAATAATACAAAGAAAGGAAAGTTAGCTACTTACAAAAGATGTAGGGTGTTGCAGGTAGGTAAGAAACGTCTTGCACAAGCTAGAACAGCTTGGAAAACTGCATCAAACCATTTCTTGATTGATGACAAACAAACAATGTTGTATCATCAGTCACTCATATAAAACTCACGGACTTAGTATGATAGGGACGGAGCGTAAATTTGAACAGAATTCTGCACACAAGATTTATAAGTTTAAAAATCTGTGTCTAAAGAGGGGATACGGAAAAAAGAGAAACAGAGAAAAGTGAGCTAGGCCCAACTCCCACTCCAAAGCAAAGACTGAGCTATATTTAATAAGATGCGCGCAGCTGGTATATACAACATATACAATGCACGACCGAGAGTGTAAGGAGTGGGAGGCGACCCTAGCTCGATTTTAAAATTTATACAACCTTCTCTTTTCTCCAAGTGGCCGGAGTTGGACACAGTTTCGTTGCGTGTATTAAGATACGTACGCTACGTCCATATCATACTAAGTCCGTGGTAAAACTATACTGAAGAGTTTAAAACCGCAATAATATTGTAGAACAATCGAAACATGTCAATAAAAAGTAGAATTATACAAAAACAAATATATAATATTTTTACAAAATGATTAAAAACTTTAAAAGTTTATATTACGACACTCACCGATAATAATTTTTAGGAAGCCCTTTTTAATAATAAAATAATGTATAATGAAATTTACAAAATAAAAAGCTAAAATTTAAGGGTGAAAATCTCCTTAGGTATATATTTAAAAAAATAATTTTTATAATATTACAAATTTTTGAAAAATTTTTAACCTAAAATTTGAAAACAAATCAACAATAACATGTTTTATTTTAACGTACTGTATAATTAATTATCTTATAAAAAAAATAAAAAGTAATAATAAAAATACTGTTATTACAAAGAATGAAATTTTCACGATTATTACAAGATTTTTTTATATATACATAGTAATAATACATCAAAGATAATCATTATTATCATCATTTCAAAGTTATAATATTGTACTTTCAAAAAAAAAGAAGAAAACTTACAAATAAAAATGCATTATGTAAAATTGTTTGTACCCTACAATTACAAGCAATAGAGTTTTTTCAACACATTAATCTTCAGATTCTTACAAAGTGAAGATTATTATACCATATCATTGATAAAAGAGTGTTGTTAACCTGCTTGCTAACTTTATTTTAGACAAAAAACTGATATTTTGTGTTATTGTATAGATACTAGGTGTTCTGTGGAAGAGATCTAAGCCTTGAGCTTAAAATTCGCCTTGTGAGATGCTACGTGCTCTCAGTTCTTTTCTATGGAATGGAGGCGTGGACATTGAAAAAGGTCGACACCAAGAGGGTAGAGGCATTCGAAATGTGGACGTATCGTAGGATACTGGGAGTATCGTGGACAGAGAGAGTGACAAACGTGGAGGTTTTGAGAAGGATGCAAAAGGAGAAAGAATTGATACTAACGATTAAGAAGCGCAAATTGCAGTATTTGGGACATGTTGTGAGGGGAGATAAATACCAGTTGTTGCAACTTATTATACAGGGAAAAATAATTGGCACAAGATCCATAGGCAGAAGAAGGAATTCATGGTTGAAGAACTTAAGAGAATGGTTCAATTGCAACAACTGCCAGCTGTTTAGATCTGCAGTATCAAGAATACGCATAGCTTTGATGATAGCCAAACTTCGGAACGAAGACGGCACCTAAAGAAGAAGATAGATACTAAAGTCACGAGATTGCCTTTTGCGTATGTATGGGCTGTAAGGATGGGAAGTGAAATATTTGACAGTGCTGCCAACCTCAACACAGTGAGACACTACTCGTACATTTCATTATTGTACAGTTTCTTGATACATTTTGTAAGCTGCGGTTTATTCTGAGAAAATGTTTTCTTTATAAACCTTAAAAGAAATAAATATCACCTGTAATATTGCCAGTAGCTTAATTACACGACTAGAAATGTTTTATTTATTGTAAATTAAGAATGACTCGCCTTTTTTTACTATTGCTGTCATCGTCGTTTTCGTTATCAGTCTCTCTAGTATCGACCTAACCATTTTCTTTTTTTACCGGGTGTCAACAACAAGTTTAATAATAGTTTCTTCACGTCCTTAATTTTTTGAATTATGGAAAGAGAGACGTCACAGTAGTTAGCTCTTTTGTTAAGAGGCACAGATAGGTGTTTTTGTTTAGCTTCCACTTCAAAATATTTTATTACATTGCATTCAGCACTGTGAATACCGCACATTTTCAAGAAGTCGACCACATTTTCAAGAAACCGACATTTGTGTTTCTGGTAACAAACACTTATATTCGTAGTTAACCTACAAAAGGTTCCACGATATACTATATATGGTCTGGGTATAGTATAAGTTGTTATGTTTCTCGTAGTGAAATTAAAGCAGTCGCACATGCGCACTGATGCTTTTCCCCCTTTCCCCCTTTACCCCTCGTTGCAAACAAGGGCAAACTCGTGACTCGAGTGACTGTACCAAAATTTTTAAAATTTTTTGACATAACTAGGCATGAATTTTTGAACAGGGACCCCAATTCAAGTGAAGTTTGTTTAAGAATGGCTGTAACGTGGGGCATTGTACAAAGTCGCTTGCTTAACCAGTGTTGGTTAACAATTAATTAGGAAAACAAAGAATTTATCAAAATATTCAAATTTTTGACAGAGTTAACATACAGTTACTACACAAACCCTCGTTAAAGTTGACCTGTCCTTTTTCATCTGCTACTGTTTTTAAAAGTGCGACTCTGTGACAATCTTTTTTTTTATTTATTTCTTTAGAGTCGCATCAAAACAGCTTGGCCATTAGCGACTACGGTGGATTATGTATAACTTTGGGATTCGACTCGTGAAAATTTCTAGATCCTGGCCGGGAACTGAACCAGAAACCTCCGCGTGGCAGTCCAATGCGCTAACCACTATGCTACGGAGGTGGCCTGTGTGACAATCATATCAGCCAGCCATTTCCAGGGTAACTTAAAACTGAGTTTAAATAAATTTTTCAAGCTCTCCTGTAAAATTTTCACAAAATGAGTTAGCAGAACACTCTTCCATCGCGCCGATGATAAGGTAATCGTTGATTATATAAACTATTATGCACCTTTCACAGTTAATTTGTATCATATCATAACCCTTTCCACTTGTCCGCGTTCAGAAAGATAAAGAAAGACATATAATTGCCTTTTTTTCTTCCTTCAGTGTTAACGAAATCGTCTTGATACATTCAAAATAAAAACACTACACAATGAATATTACGTATTACCGGTATATAGGCCGCGCCAAAAAATACCAGGCTTACCGTCCGTCCAGTCATATGGTGTATACTATCTAAAACTAAAACATTCCCTCATGTTTATTTCATACGACCATATAGACTCATATTCAATGTCATCCAACATTGCATCACCGGTACATTACCGTTCTATCGTCCAGTTCTTTACCATCTGACTCACGTATGTAACTCATCGCCCAACAGTAACGCCGGTGTAACACGGTGTCCATCAGTACCCGGGGCCTAATGCATCATTGTTTATGATTTTTACAAACATTATTTATATTTTCAACGACACAAAATGAAATATGTTATACTAAAAGGGTAGTAGAATGACGGTTGGTGGATGACTCGGCATTACAATGGCAAGCCGGCGCATTACCGTTCTATCAGCTAATTCTTCAACATCTGACTCACGTATGTAACTCATCGCCCAACACAAACGCCAGTTTAACACGGTGTCCATCAGTACCCGGGGCCTAATGCATCACTGTTTATGATTTTTACAAACATTATTTATATTTTCAACGACACAAAATTAAATAAAGTTATACTAAAAGGGTAGTAGAATGACGGCTGGTGGATGACTCGGCATTACAACGGCAAGCCGGCACATTACCGTTCTATCATCCAGTTCTTCAACATCTGACTCACGTATGTTAACACATCGCCCGTCAGTACCCGGGGCCTAATACATTGTTGTTTATAATTTTTATAAACATTATTTATATTTTCAACGACACAAAATGAAATATGTTATACTAAAACGGTAGTAAGTAGAAGGACAGCTGGCGGATGACTCGGCATTACAAGCCGGCACATTACCGTTCTTCAACATCAGCTAGTTCTTCAACATCTGACTCACGTATGTAACTCATCGCCCAACACAAACGGCGGGGGAACACGGTGTCCATCAGTACCCGGGGGCCTAATGCATTATTTATACTTTCAACGACACAAAATGAAATAAAGTTATACTAAAAGGGTAGTAGAATGACGGCTGGTGGATGACTCGGCATTACAACGGCAAGCCGGCACATTACCGTTCTATCATCCAGTTCTTCAACATCTGACTCACGTATGTTAACACATCGCCCGTCAGTACCCGGGGCCTAATACATTGTTGTTTATAATTTTAATAAACATTATTTATATTTTCAACGACACAAAATGAAATATGTTATACTAAAACGGTAGTAAGTAGAAGGACAGCCGGCAGATGACTCGGCATTAAAACGGCAAACTTGAAAATTCGTGGTACGGCCTCCACTTCATACATTTAAGCAATACTACAAACGTTTTCAATGAAAAACAAGCCGACACCAAAACAAACGCATTCAGTTACTAATTAATCGACACTTATAGTTTCAACACTTATACAATAAATAAGCAAGTGTGACTAGATATCATTTGAAGGTATACCACTCCGTCTGGTCCATCCACGTATCATACATAACCCCACATATTGTACACGCAAACAAATTACTTCGAGTTAAAAACAAAACACTGGCCTAACCTATCAAGAGTTGAAATTTTTGTTTACATTCAATCATTAATGTTTAATTTGTATAATCATCTTTACAAAAGATGGTGTTAGTTTTTTTTAAAAAGTTACACAAACTTTTTAAATGTAAACAAAAAAATTAACACTTTCATTAGATACGTTTTCAAACAAGTGAAAAGGATTAAAATATATATATTTATATAATATAAATCGAACGAAATAAACAAAAACCGTTGGAATAAAAACTATATGGGGGTGGTTACATTTATCTTTTTTAAACACATTAGTAAACCACAACACTTATAAAAATAAAGAAAACAATTCACGAACCCACCACTTTTCCCCCCATGATTATAAACATTCATTTTACGGAATTTTTTTAAAAAATTTAACTGAAAAAGTAAATCTTCTTACTTGTTGTTTTACTTAATTGCTATGAAACATGTAGTATGTAATGAGAACTTGTTTTTTAAAACAAACACGATTTGATAATGGTAAAATCGGTTACCGATTACCGAATACACTATACAATGTTACTTCTTAATTTGTATTACCTGATGAATTCATATCTATAATTACACATCAATAATCGGACCTTTTAAAAAAAATACTGTCTGGGGAATCCCATTTGAATTTTTGGATTGTGGGGGGAGAAACAGATCGCAATGGCTATTATACCACTGGTTGGTCTACAGAGAGGTATATTTATGTCCACGTTTGCTAATTTTTGTTATAAACTAAAAACATTCGTTTTTAACTGCAGTACAAAATACAAAAATCTGGTGTGAAACACTCACACAACTTTCTCTTGCCAATACAAATAATTAACAATATAACCTAACATTAGTAATAAAAAAAAATAACCTCAAAAACATAACCTTATTTTAATCATGAGTGAAAGACGCAAAATGAAAATCGAACTCAGTTTGGCTTAAAAATACGGAAAATCACTCTTTCACGCTAAACTAGGCTCTGTAGAGGAAAATTCTTTAAATAAAAGTTGTAGATCTTTCAATTTTCTATTAATTTGATTATATACACTTTTGTCGTAAAATGCATACCAAGGCCGAAATATTACAAAAATCTATTTTTCACACGTTTTCGTGAGAAAAAATCAAAAAATCGCTATTTACCGCTAAACTAAGCGTTATACAAAAAAATGTTTGAAATAAAAGTTGTAGAATTTAAAATTCTCTACAACTTTTGTTATATACATTTTTGCTCTAAATTGCATATTAAAGCCGTAATCTTAAAAAAACAACGTTTTTACGTGAAAACAGCCTCACCCAGAATTTCAGCAAACATGACGCCTACCCTATCATGTAGAAAATAAAAAATTGAATAAACCAGGCGATTTTTAAAAAAATCGTAGGACTAGTTTTTGAGAAAATCGCAAAAAAGTGAAAAATGACACGAATAAACTACTACTTCCGTTTGACCGATTTTGATGAAAATGTTCGTGTCGGGTCCGGTAGTGGTATGTAACTTAAGTTTCAAGTTTCAAGTTCGTACGATGTCTCGAGATATTCTGTTCACACACAGACCAAACGCTAAAAACATGTTTTTTGGGTTCAGGGGGTCTGAAAACGTATAGATCCGGTGAAAACTCGATTTCGAAAAATTGACATGAAAACAATACTTTCCTTCCTATATATTCATATAGGCAAGAGAAAGTAAAAAATCATTAAAAACAAAATTACTCTTGCTAGTACATCATTAGTAAAAAAAATTTTTTTAGTTTATTTAGTCGCATTGACAGCTTGATCGTTAGCAACTACCATGAATTTTAGTACTGTAACGTTTTCGTATTTATGTACTGAAATTCGTATTTACGCGGTTATACGATGTAATAGCACGTTCTTATAAAAAATTCAATAATTTATTCTGAATTTACGTACATTTTAGTACAAAAGTACACCGTTAAAGCGCTAGTACGTTAGCGTTTTATTCACTTATATTGAAAAGTAAACAGTGAGGTCATACAGATGAGTATCGTTTTTCACAAAAAAAATTTTCGTTTTTTTTAAATTCAATAACACAGTTTTGTTCATAAAGTATTATTAAAAAAAGTGTACAATAGTTTTTTCGTGTATAAAATTGTACAATAGTTCAAATAAATTGTTTAAACTTGCGAAATTCAGTGGAAAAATTCATGTTTTTTCTAAAACAATGTGCTATGAAAAAGTGATAGTTTTATTATTTTATTAAAACAATGTAACAACTGATAATACATCGTTCAAACGTAGAAGATTTGATGTTTCCAGCCGCCGCCATGTCACAGTACCATCTCAATACCCCTTATAATGTTATTTTTACAATAATTCAAATATAGATAAAAATGGCCACCATTCTACAAACGCTCACGTTTTTTTAACCCTAGCAATCAAAAGTGTTAATTGACTAATGGTCATTTTTATAAAACATGATCAACAACTTTACAATTCAAATGAGATTCCCAGGTGAGTACTAACATAATTTTCTTATATATGACTACACGATTAAAATTAAAAAAATAATAATGATAATGATGAAACTAAATAACTATTAAGAGTTGATAAAACAGAATAACTGTCGAATTTAACGTACCAAAGACTAACACTTCTTGTATTAAAAGATAAAAAATTTTCTCTCGATACA
Organism: Catonia carolina; assembly: GCA_035578175.1. Lineage (NCBI taxonomy): Eukaryota > Metazoa > Arthropoda > Insecta > Hemiptera > Achilidae > Catonia > Catonia carolina. The sequence goes on from JAQMRL010000040.1 coordinate 735,185, forward strand.
TTCTGAAATGCATCGTAAGTTAAAATTTTCAATTTTTATGAAAATCACAAAGTTTGAAAAACATTTCATTTAATGTTAAAAACTTAATTCCTCAACGATTTAAGGTCCTTAACTTAAGATCCTTAACGATTTTTTCACCGAAAAGTACCCCGAAATATTTCTGAAACGAATCATTTTTTGATTATGGCACTTTAAAACCGTAGGTTCGATTTTCACGATTCTTTCAAAAATTGTTTGATTTTTTTTAATCGGTTACATGAATTATATGTTGTACAAATGATTATTTTCTCAAAAAATTGCTCTGTTAATTTCCCTGAAACTTTTACATAATATTAAATTCACATATCGAAATAAACGATCAGTTTTTACCGTGATGAAAAACTACACAACAAAAATAATCTATAAAATATTTCGGGTATAATTTCAGTACCTTCGAAGAACCTTCACAATGAAAAAACATTCAAATATCCTACCCGAAAATAATTTAATTTTATATAAAACCTGCCAATTTAACAGGATTGAAAATTTGAAGTAAATTTTGAGAAAACATGACACCAACCTTTAAATGGAAGACATGAATAAACTCTGCTACATACAATTATATTTCCACATTATCAAAACTTTAAACTTTCTCGCTTCCAAGTATTACAACAAAATACAATACAACCTCGTTAATCCGGAAAATAAGCAAAATAAATCCTTAAATAACCAGACTTACTGTTCATTACGATCGAAAACTATTGTTTTTTAACAAAAAAATTATATGGAATTATTTTAAAGACATTAAAAACATATAAAAATAATTTTTCACATTTTTTTAAAAGAATTGATCCACTGTCTTCCGTTTCAAACTTGTGCTGCGTTTCAATGAAGCACGGTTACGAAAACGCTTTACCATTAATAGTTCAGCTGGAATGACATGTCCACGTTTGCGGTACATTGGAAAATGATTGAGGATCTGCAAACGCGCAAAGTTTGTTCCAAAAGTGTTGACGGAAGACCAACCTCCTGGCCCGAAACAACACCTTGGTGGTTCCCCAGCCCCCTTACAGTCATGAATTTGCTCCGTGCGAACTTATTTTATTTCCCCGACTGAAAAGAGAGCTGAAAGCATTGCGAGTCCATGGAAAACATCAGAAAGCATGTAACAAGGTTCTTAACCGACATTCCTATCGAGGAGTTTCCGGGTGTCTTCCAGGCGTGGCAGACACGTCTCCGCAAGTGTATTGATGCAGGGGGAGAGCATTTCAAAGAATTTTAAACGTCTATACCAGTACGATCAATAAATCTTCAATACAAGAAAAATACGGATTACTTTCAAAACGGACCCTGTATAAAAAACAGAAACCTACAAAACTGATCCGGATCAACGAGGTTTCACTGCAAACGCTCGCAGAAGAGTGAAATCCAAAATTACAATAACAATCTGAAACATTTGATCAAAAAATAATGTCATAAATGCTACAAAAAGTGTTTTGAGTTCAATTTTTTCCACATCCAAAACAGCTCAGCTGTTAAAACACCCTCAAAAAAAAAATACAATGAACGTTTTTTTTTAAATATACAAACCACTACTTTTCTATACCACCTCAATATACGATACATAATCTGATAATGGATACTCTATTATAAAACCTTATGTTAATGTAAACGGATAAATCAAACTGCTGATAAATCGAGAACTTAAAAAAAAAAAAACAACAACAGTGTATTACATGAATAAATGATGATAACGACATGCGATGATTGGTTTTTTTCCTTAACGGATTATTAAATAGTATGCTAGCCACTCGGCGATGAGATAACCTGCGGCAACAGGTTCGAATTCGATTGACTTTTGGCGAGCAGCCGACGTTGTATGAGTCTCGATTCGGACGGCGGCGATAATCCAAACGGCTGGTTCGATTTCGGTTCGCCAACTTCGCCCACTTTCGCGTTTAGGTAACTGTCGACGACCGAATCGCCGGTCATGCTGAAATGCTGAAGGACGACTCTGTTGACCGCCATCGCCGATTCTGCAAACGCTGATAATTCACGTGCACTATTGTTCCTGTCGACACAAACCACAATAAATAAATAAATAAACTCTTACCATCACGTAAAAAAATTTATTTTACATAAATGACAAGTCAAATTTTCCGATTTAGGAATCGGGAAGTTTTTGCTATTGTACAGAATACAAGAAGTAGGCTGACAAATAGGCATTCACGTGTAATATTCAAGGAAAACTGTGCAAAAACCTTAACCAGGCCATTTTAATTTTTTTTTTTGCTTTTACGGTCTCATTGGACTACTTGAATCAAATTTGGAAATCTTTTTTGGTTTGGTTTTAGGATTCTTACGTTTTCCCAATAATTCTTCATATTTCGGGATCTGATCTTATCTGTACAAATCATTGACAACAGAGCTCGAGTTTTTTTCGACCCCCTTGATTACAGGGGGTCTGATACCAAATAACACAGTAATTTATAAAAATTTAAAAAAATATTATCATGTTGCCAGAAAAACAAAACACATGGCATTTACGTAAACTCCGCCATACTTGTACGATCAGTACGGTGCAGATAATACCTCATTAGAGATTAGCAAATTCTAATTCCCCGGCTAAGACACCAACATGGGTTAGTCCCTTAAAAATCTTATTAACCCGACAAGAACTGCGTTTTTAACAATCACGCGGACTGTCATTTTATGCCTAATAAAAACTCTTTTATTTCTTTCAGTTTCATTCATAAAAATTTATAAAAAAATTCCAATTTATTTATAAAGAATTTGTTATTAGAACCACTTTTGAACCAAATTTTTCCGTTTTCATTTACGACCAGAATAAAAAATGAAAATTAAAAAAAAATAAATATTTTCTTTTAGAAATATCAATTTATGAAAAAGTGTCACTAAATCACTAAAAAATACAAAAAAATTATGTTTAGCTACGTACATAAATAAAGGAATTCATTGTAAAAATAACAACATTTAGATATTGCAAATTTATAGACAAGTTCAAAAAAATCACTCTTTGTTCAACAAAGTGACATGTTGGATGAAAAAAATCGCATCAAAATAATGTCGTCTTCTTTTCAAGTTTTATTTACTCCTCTTCTATGAAAGTTTCTATCTCTTTTCAGCACTTTGTTTTCTGTATTATCCTTTTCTTAACATGATAGCATAAATCAAAATATGTTATCGTTTATTTTGACACTAATAATTGTAAGGTTTAAACAAGGATAGGGAAGACGAATAGTGTTACCCTTCTTTGTTCGGTTTTAGAGTCATAAAATTAGTCACCGGTACTTCTAATTTATTGATTTCGACCGTAACATTTAAAGCTAACTGATGATATCATTTTCAAACAAATACCCATTTTTTGTTGAAAAGTTATGGACGAAAACGCTCAAATTTTAGTATTGGCTTGTCAAAAAAAAATCTCTTTCTTTCGCGTAACACCACGTCATCAGCTTTCATCGTACAAATATGCAAGATACATCAAATGATAGTGGAGAAAATTCTCTAATCCAATAAAACTAAATGATTTCGACCGTAACATTTAAAGCTAACTGATGATATCATTTTCAAACAAATACCCATTTTTTTGTTGAAAAGTTATGAACGAAAACGCTCAAATTTTAGTATTGGCTTGTCAAAAAAAAATCTCTTTCTTTCGCGTAACACCACGTCATCAGCTTTCATCGTACAAATATGCAAGATACATCAAATGATAGTGGAGAAAATTCTCTATCCAATAAAACTAAACCCATTGGAAAATAATGAATAGTTGCGGAGAAAATTGAGTTTAACCGTTTCACTGCCAGCGAAAAAAAAAGTGACTTTCACTCTGTGCCAGCCAATAAATGAATGATCTCTTTATTTCCACTCATTACTAAACGTGTACGTTATAAAAGGTTATAAACACTCAACTAAAAGTTAATAATAATTTGGTTATGTTTACGGCAAATAAAATAACAACACATGACAACGAGCAGTGCGGTCGGTACATGACATGTGTTGCAAACAGGGAGATAGAAAATTAATTCCCCGTTTTAGAACGATATACAGTTCAGCCGTTCTAAGTTTGCTCCTAATGTAAACAAATAATGACGTCACTGAGCATGCGCATTATATCTAAATGTGTACACTCTGTTTAAAAAGTAACAACAAAATACTTTCAAAAGTATTTAAATAAAAAATACTTTTAAAAGTATTTTTTTAAATGAAATTGTTAGGCCTACATCATATCACGACTGATGATTTTAGTACTTTAAGTACTTATAATTTAAAAAATCTGGTGTGAAACACTCACACAACTTTCTCTTGCCAATAGAAATAATTAACAATAAACCTAATATTAGTAATAAAACATTAGAAATAAACAAAAAACTAACCTCAATAAACATAACCTAATTTTAATCATGAGTGAAAGACGCAAAATGAAAATCAACCTCAGTTTGGCTTAGAAATACGGAAAATCACTCTTTCTCTAAACTAGGCTCTGTAGAGAAAAATGCTTTAAATAAAAGTTGTACATCTTTTAATTTCCTATAAAATTAATTATATACACTTTTGTCGTAAAATGCATTCTAAGGCCGAAATCTTTAAAAAATCAATTTTTCACACGTTTTCGTGAGAAAAAAACAGAAAATCGCAAATTACCGCTAAACTAAGCGTTATACAAAAAAATGTTTGAAATAAAAGTTGTAGAATTTTAAATTCTCTACAACGTTTATTATATAACGTTTTGCGCTAAAATGCATATTAAAGCCGCAATCTTAAAAAGAAAACGTTTTTACATAAAAACAGCCTCACGCAGAATTTCAGCAAACATGGCGCCTACCCTATCTTGTAGAGAATTAAAAATTTAGTAAACCAGGCGATTTTTAAAAAAATCGTAGGACCAGTTTTTGAGAAAATCGCAAAAAAGTGAAAAATTATACGAATAAACTACTACTTCCGGTTGACCGATTTTGATGAAAATGTTCGTGTCGGGTCCGGTAGTGGTATGTAACTTAAGTTTCAAGTTTCAAGTTCATACGATGTTCCGTTCTTGAGATATTCTGTTCACACACACACACACACACACACACACAGACCAATCGCTAAAAACATGTTTTTTGGGTTCAGGGGGTCTGAAAACGTATAGATCCGGTGAAAACTCGATTTCCAAAAATCGACATGAAAACAATACTTTCCTTCCTATATATTCATATAGGCAAGAGAAAGTAAAAATAGTTGACTTAATAGGAATACGACATCCATAAAGTCACGGACCCTACCACCGTGCACCCTGTAGTAGCTGGTTTTGGTTTGTTGACAGTAGGAGCAAACTTAGAACGGCTGAACTATAGCAGATTTGACGTTGACAACAGCTTGAAACTCAAGAGGGAAAAAAAATTCCTTTTTCATTCTGAACAGTTCGATATACAATATTAAGGGGATTGGTAGAACGAATGCTATGCTACACAGCGGTAAAATTCAAACTGCATGGCGTGCGTAAACTCGTCACCAGGCACATCATGGAGGAAACTCGTTGCGTGTTAACGCAATGTCCATGGCAGTGAAAGGGTTAAAGAAAAAATCTGGTGTGAAACACTCACACAACTTTCTCTTGCCAATGCAAATAATTAACAATACACCTAACATTAGTATTAAAACATTAGAAATGAACAAAAACTAACCTCAAAAACATAACCTTATTTTAATCATGAGTGGAAGACGCAAAATGAAAATCGAACTCAATTTGGCTTAAAAAAAACGGAAAATCACACTTTCACGCTAAACTAGGCTCTGTAGAGAAAAATTCTCTAAACAAAAGTTGTAGATCTTTTAATTTTCTATAACTTTTATTATATACACTTTTGTCGTAAAATGCATACTAAGACCGAAATGTTAAAAAAATCGATTTTTCTCACGTTTTCGTGAGAAAAAAAACAGAAAATCGCAAATTACCGCTAAACTAAGCGTCATACAAAAAAATGTTTGAAACATAAGTTGTAGGTTTTTAAATTCTCTACAACTTTTATTATAAAAGTTTTTGCGCTAAAATTTATATTAAAGCCGTAATCTTAAAAAAACAACGTTTTTACGTGAAAACAGCCTCACCGAGAATTTCAGCAGACATGGCGCCTACCCTATCTTGTAGAGAATAAAAAATTGAGTAAAATAGGCGATTTTAAAAAAAATCGTAGGACCAGTTTTTGAGAAAATCGCAAAAAACTGAAAAATTATACGAATAAACTACTACTTCCGGTTGATCGATTTTGATGAAAATGTTCGTGTCGCGTCCGGTAGTGGTATGTAACTTAAGTTTCAAGTTTCAAGTTCGTACGATGTTCCGTTCTTGAGATATTCTGTTCACACACACACACACACACACACACACACACACAGACCAATCGCTAAAAACATGTTTCTTGGGTTCAGGGGGTCTGAAAACGTATAGATCCGGTGAAAACTCGATTTCGAAAAATCGACATGAAAACAATACTTTCCTTCCTATATATTCATATAGGCAAGAGAAAGTAAAAAAGTGATTATGCATGCCCTGATTTCTGGCTTCCACGTTAAGCGAGGGTTAAGCGGATTTTACTGTATTTAGATAATAAAAACTGACTCACCTTCTGATCACATGCGGAGTTGTTAACGGCCGATTAGCTGCTCTCGTCTGAGGTCCGTATTTAACCCACGGATGACTTAACACGCACGCAGCGCTTAACCTCATGCTGGCCTCTTTGACAAGCAACTTGGAAATAAGATCTTTTGCGTCTTCCGATATGCCCGCCCATTCTCTTTCGGGGAATTCATAATGTCCTTCTTGAATGCACGTGAACAGTAATGCCTGTTAAATAACAAAAAATTTTCCGATCGTAACACAAAATTCATTTAATTTAAATTTACTTAACCCAGTTGAAACTGTTGATCTAATTTTAAGCCATGCACAATTGATGGTGGGGGAGGTGACAAAACGTGCTGCAGCTAGATCAGTACAAGTCGGAAACTGGTAAATATTGTTCTTTTCCAGTAGGGAATTCTTTAACACATCTAATAGTGTTTACAGAAATAGAATATCATAAAAGGGAAAATTTTTATTCCCTCTATAGTGTGTAGGTCTGCCCATAACAGACAGGTGGAGTGTCAAATTATTTACACTCGATCTGTTAGTTGCAGGGCTAAAATAAATAGTTCCGTTTCTTATCACATGGTCAGCCAATTAAATGACTGAATCATTTAAGAACAGAAGAGGTAGAGGTGTAAAAGATACTAATCAGAGTTATCTTATCTGAAAGTAATGAATTTCATTATACAGCCAGACCCTGTGGTGAATGAAGTGAAGGTGTCATTTGCAGAGTGGAAAATATGTGCTTTTCAGAGGGCTCGGCATGCTGATAAGCGTACTTTTTCCACTCAGTGAGGAAGGCAATGGTAAACCACCTCACTCCTCGTTTTACTTAGTAAAACCTCTGCAGGTTCAAACCAGCCTTTTGGCTGATGACCTAAACAACAACAACAGTGTGTAGGTAGGATGGTTTGGGAATTATTTGTTTTGAATGGAAATCCGTCCAGCTCGTGTGTAAGTCAATGTACATCCATGTTCTTCAGTTTTTGTTACGACATTTCAGCTATGACATTTCTATAATGGAATTTGCCCTTGAAGGGAGAAGACGAGTTCATTTTACTGTTCAGGAGGGGGTTTACCATCACAAGAGGTAAAAAAAATCTGACACTTTGCAGGGTTGTAAAGGATGTGTAACGGCTTCCATCTCTAACTACACCTACAGAATTTTTCCAAACACGTGGTTGTAGGGAAAAGAATTTTCCACATTGCTTTGCTTACAGTTGAAACCTAAATATAAAAGTGGCTCTGTGATGTCACCGTAGAGAACCTAAAATACCATCCCTTCGTGCTTTCCTGTGATGGGAAAATGGACTCGTGTTGAACATTTTCTAACTTTGTCAAATAATTACGGAAATTTAAATAAAAAATAACATTTATTCAGTAAACTCTTGTCTACAAAACACGATTTATAAATTTTTTTTTCCCCATTCGGGTCTCCGGGTGGGGACAGCTTCAAATGGGTTTATCAAACAAGAGAAAATTTTTAGAGTTGCTACGTGGAATGTTAGATCATTGGGTGTGTGTGGTAAAATAGAAAATGTAAAACTGGAAATGAAGCGACTGAATGTCAATGTCCTTGGGATGAGTGAGATTAGGTGGAAAAATGAGGGTGACTTTTGGAGTGGAGACCATAGGATTAAGTTATGGTCTGCTCAAAAGTTCCAGAGAATGTGTCCATTAAATTAGATAGCACCGCCCTAAAGCAAGTTAAAATGTATAAATATCTTGGAAGCATAATATCGGAAGATGGGAAGGATAAAATGGATATTAAAAGGCGTATTAGAGAAGCTAAAGCTATGTTTATTAGTAAACGGCAGCTGCTTTCCTCAAATAGTCTAAAGTTGGAAATAAGAAAGCTACTAATAAAGAGTTGCATTTGGAGTATAGCACTCTATGGGTCAGAAACGTGGACTATTGGGAAGGTCGAGGAAAAGGCTTTGAATGCATTTGAGGTGTGGTGCTGGAGGAGAATGCTCAAGATAAAATGGACTGACAGGATCACGAATGTAGAGGTTTTACAAAGGGCAGAGGAAAGTAGATCTCTTTTGAAGCTTCTCGGGGGCAGACGACATTCTTATATTGGACACATAATAAGACACAACGAATTTACGTTAAGCATTCTTGAAGGTACAGTTAATGGACAAAGGGGTCGTGGAAGGCCCCGGCTACAGTATCTAAACCAAATTACAAAAGATCTGGGTGCTGAGAGCTATGCGCAATGGAAGAGGGTGGCAATGGACAGAGCTAGATGGAGGGCTGCCAACCAATCTTACGATTGAGGTAGAAGAGAGAGTAAAAAATCTAAAGTAAACACAAAAATTTTTGTGGATGAAAATTTCGCTCGCCTAAACGCAAAGAATTATGATATTTTTAGTACATTTTTCCTCGGAAACCATTACACGTACGTGGCTGAAACTTTTACCAGTTATTCATCTTTTATATGCACATATACTAGCGTTTTTATGGCTTCCTCAGATGCTCCAAAAATTAGTTATATGCAAAAAAAACATAGAAAATTTTTTTATGATATTCGTTATTCCGTTTTTAACATTATGGTTCAACAGATTAACTTGCAAAAATATCAATAGCTAGAGACACCTGACAACTATGAGTGGGTACTTCACTTTTCACTTTTACTAAGTGGGCGTTCAGGCTACTGCAGCCCCTCCTCACCGCGACCTAAAAGATCTTTTGTGATTGCCCCTATTACTTATTTAAGCAAGCCCCACACTTTCAATAAAGCGCAGGATCTGCCTAGGATCTAGTGCACTTACCTGAGAAGGTGTTAACACATCCTTACCCATCAGCGCTCTTCTTTTGCAGCCCACCACTTTGCAACTGCATAAAATGTGCTCAGCCTTCTCTTCTGCCTCATGACAGAATCTACACAGGCTCTCTTCAGCAATTCCTATCTTGGATAAATGATACCCAAGATTACAATGACCAGTCATCAGGCCCACTACCCTCCTCAAGTCCCGTCTTCCTAGTCTATTGTATATCCCAGCCTTCCTGCTGGAATAGGCAATGAATTTCTTTGCCCGCTCACAACCTGACTATGAGTGGGTAAAGTTTAATTTCGCTATCTTTTACCACCAATCAATCCTGTGAAAAATGTACCTAAAAAAATAGCAAATTTAACATTGGCGAGATACAAAGTACAGTCTTCCCTTAAACCAGGTATTAAAGTGTATAGTCGTGAATGTAATAATAATTAATCATTTTCTTTTTATAATAAATGTTGGATACGAGTGGAAAAAATCAAACTTATTAACCTTTTGAGGACTACGAACGTACGGGTACGTTTACCGCTCTGCAATTGTAAAGGAATATGCACGTACACCCGTACATTTCATGTTTTTCGGTCCAAAATACTACAAACGTATCGGTACGTTTGCTTCTGTTTTTATACTTGTGCTGACATCTATCATTTTCACCATGTACTATGTGTTATAAACGAATAATTAATTTAGTAGGCTTCGCTTTATGCGATTGAAACAGCACATGTGTTTTGTATAACCTCACTTATGAGTTGCGAAAAGTTTTTATAGTTGTGTTAGCTACTTGCTACCGTTTGTTTACCAATACAGAATACTTATTTATAGTTTACTAATAAAGAATTTTTATTTCTTGTGAATATAAGTGAGTTTTATTACAATGTAAATCGTGTTTTGTGTATATATTTGTTTTATTTTGAACGTTTCATTTCATTGTGTATTTTGTATATACGAGTGGAAATGGCTAGTTTTAGTGGTAGGCGTCTACGGGATGACGATATATTACAATATATAACTAATCCTGATACAGATATTGAAAATTACAATGAGAGTGACAGTGAAAATTCATTTTATGTACGGCACGATAAATGTGCACACAATGTGCGCGCACATGCACGTATGGGCGCTTGACTGTGCGTGTGAGGGTTATTTACGTGTACAAGTATTCAAGGGGTGGAAGTTTGTAAAAAAAAAAAAAAATAGCAGAAAGATAATAAATAAGGGAAGCAGAAATAGACGAAAAACCTAAAAAGAACTCAGGCTGTGAGCTGAGTTCTCGGTTGGAAAACATCGTCCTCAAGAGGTTAAGTAAAGAGATCCAATAAGGAAACAAATATGAAGTTTCGATTACAAAATATTCACGTCAAATAGTTTCTGAAACTATGTGTACACAACTTCAATTAATATTAGACTACACAAGTACGCATTACACAAAAATTCTTACTAAAAAAAAAAAAGCTTACCTGACAATCGCGACACATCTCTCCTCTTTCCCACCCACAATCCGATCCACAGTGGCCGTAAAACGGTGGATAACCACACAGTAATATATACATGACAACACCCAAAGACCACAAATCACATCTCTTATCGTACGAGTTCGCCTCACCTACAAACGCCTCAACCACTTCAGGAGCCATGAACTCAGCACTTCCAACCTACGGAAATAAAAGATATACACAGTTACTTTGATTACAAAAAAAAAAAAAAAAAAAATCTGGTGCGAAACACTCACACGACTTTCTCATGCCATGTACATAATGAAACGTGCAACATCAGTTTTTTGGGCCCTGCAAATACCATGAGTAAAATTTTTTCAGAGGTTCCATTTTCAAACGAGTAATCAATGTAACAATGAACCTTTATAGAAGTTAAAAATACGGAAAATCACAAATGCCCTCTGAATTTTTTTTTTTTTTTACGCCCTGGAGACTCCAGTAGGAGTATAGGACATGTCGTCAGATGTAACACCTGAAATACATATAAGAAACACACTATGTATCACTACTATCAAGAAAGAAATTCTTGTACGCTATAAAAAGTTTCACCGATCAAGTAATTTTTTACATTTTTTTTAAAGGAATTCAAATCCTCACAACACTTTAAAGATTGGGGTAATTTATTTATGAATTTTCTCCCTGCATAAGTAGGTTTTTGTTCAAACAATTTTGTGGAGTGATTAGCCACATAATAATCATTCCTGTTTCTCGTGTTATGATTGTGAACATTGAAATTCTGAATTAGGCTGTGTATTAAAAAAAAATGCTTATAATATAAACTCTAGGTTTTTAAATTTTTCTACAACTTTGACTATAAATGCTTTCGTCATAAAATGCATACTAAGGCTGCAATTTAAAAATCCCGTTTTCCACAGATTTTGATGGGATAATAAACTGATTGCTGCTAAACTGTGTTGTAAAAAACAAAATGTTTGAAATAAAAGGTGATTGTTTTTAAAAATTCTGCTACTTTGATAAAATGCACAGTTGGCCAAGAATGTATATGAACCCTTGCTAACCATGAGGCCAGAAATCACGCACGAGTCATTACCTTTCTTTAAACTCTATTTTATCCGCAACTACCCATTATTTTCCTATTTTCTCCGCAACTACCCATTATTTTCCTATTTTCTCCGCAACTACCCATTATTTTCCTATTTTCTCCGCAACTACCCATTATTTTCCTATTTTCTCCGCAACTACCCATTATTTTCCTATTTTCTCCACAACTACCCATTATTTTCCAACAAGTTTAGTTTTATTAGATATAGAATTTTTTCCTCTTTAATTTGACGTATTTTGCATATTTGTACGATGAAAATGGAGGTGGTGTAACGCGAACGAAAGAGATTTTTTTTGACAAGCCAGTACTAAAATTTGAGCGTTTTCGTCCATAACTTTTCAACAAAAAAAAAAGGTATTTGTTTGGGAATGACATCATCAGTTAGCTTCAAATGTAACGATCAAGATCAAGATCAATAAATCAGAAGTGCCAGCGACAAATTTCATGACTAAAATCGAACAAAGAAGGTTAACGCTACCCATCTCACCTATCCCTCGGTTATACCTTGCAATTAGCATCAAAATAAACGATAACACGTTTTGATTTATGCTATCATGTTTAGAAAAGGATAATACACAAAACAACGTGCGGAAAATAGATAGAAACTTTCATAGAAGAGGAGTAAATAAAAATTGAAAAGAGACCACATTATTTAGAGGCGTTTCTTTTTCATCCAGCACATTACTTTGGGGTATCTGAGCTCGATACACAAAAAGGGTGATAAAAAGGTGTGCTCGAACTATAGAGGCATAACAGTAACCAGTGCTATGGGAAGGCTGTATGGTCGAATCCTGAAAATAAGACTAGAGCAGGACTTTGAGGAAATAGAAGAGCAATGTGGTTTTAGGGCGGGCAGATCGTGCCTGGACAATATCAGCACTCTCCAACAATCGGTAGAGAAACGGTCGGAAAGGAATCTGAGTACGCATCTAATGTTTATTGATTTGGAAAAGGCCTATGATAATGTTCCCATCAATAGGATGTTTGAGGTGTTATCTGAAACAAACATCAACAAAGGCTACATCAGAGCAATAAGAACACTTTATAGGAACTCAGAATGTGTGATTAAATTGAATAATAAAATATCTGCGCCATTCAGGGTTAACAAGGGTTTGAAGCAGGGGTGTTGTTTATCACCAACTCTTTTCAAGATATATATCCAAAGAGCACTGAGCACCTGGCGCAAGAAATGTAATGGAATGGGGATTGAAATTGGAGATACCTGTTTGTATACACTACTGTTTGCCGATGATCAAGTGCTCATAGCTAACGATGAAGAGGACATTGCTTATATGACAAGGAAACTCTTGGATGAATACTGTGAATGGGGGTTGAATATTAATATTAGCAAAACCGAATACTTGGTTATAGGGGAAGAGTCCAGTGATCTTCAAGTCGACAACAAAATTATCAAGAGCACAAAGGAATTCAAGTACTTGGGAACCTACATATCATCAGACGGTTCAACTAGGAAGGATGTTAAAAATAGGATTGTGCAAGGGAGAATAGCAATCCGGAAATTGAACCCGATTTTATGGTCTGCAAAAATGCACATGAATACAAAAGTCCAGTTGTACCACACTATTGTGGAGCCAATAACAACTTATGGGGCAGAGTGCTGGCAAATAACATCAAAAATAGACAGGCAGCTTAAAGCAATTGAAATGGACTTTCTGCGCCGTTCATGTAGAGTGTCCAGGTTGGACCATATCCGGAATGACGACATCAGGAAAAGAGCTCATGTAGAAGATACCATTGTGGATAGGATAGAGAGACGACAACTGATATGGTATGGTCATGTGCAGAGAATGGGTGATGAGAGGTGGCCAAAAAGAATGTTGTCTTATGTCCCAATCGACAGAAGGAAGAAAGGTAGACCAAGGAAAACGTGGAAAAAGGGAATACAGGAAGCCATGAGGGAGAGAGGGATGGATGAGGGTGATTGGGAGGATAGAGGAGAATGGAGATTGAAGTGCGGGAAGCGGCGCCGGCCGTAGGAACCCCGGGGGAAAAAAAAAAAAAAAAAAAAAAAACATTACTTTGTTGAACAAAAAGTGTGATGTCTTTTGAATGCGTCTATCATTTTGCAATATCTAAACGTTATTTTTACAATGAATAGCTTTATTTATGTATATAGCTAAACATATTTTTTTGTGTTTTTTTAGTAATTTGGTGACACTTTTTCGTACGTAAATTGATATTTCTAAAAGAAAATATTTTTTTTAATTTTCAATTTTTATTCTGGTTGTAAATGAAAACGAAAAAATATGGTTTAAACGTGGTTCTAATAACAAATTCTTTATAAATAAATGGTAATTTTTCGACATTTTTAGGAATGAAACTAATGAAAATTTTTGCGTTGGGCCCTCTATTGGTACTCAACTTAAGTTCCAAGTTTCAACTTCGTCCAACATACCGTTCTTAACATATTTTGTTCACGTGCATACACACACACACACACCAATCACTAAAAACATGAATTGCACTGAAAACTTAATTTAAAAAAATTCACATGAAAACAATACTTTCCTTCCCTATATAGGTATTCATATATGGAAAGAAAAATTAAAAAGAAAAATCTGGTGTGAAACCCCCATACAACTTTCTCTTGCCAATGCAAATAATTAACAATAAACCTAACATTAGTAATAAAACATTAGAAATAAAAAATAAACTAACCGCAAAAACATAACCTTATTTTAATCATGAGTGAAAGACGCAAAATGAAAATCGAACTCAGTTTGGCCTAAAAATACGGAAAATCACTCTTTCACACTAAACTAGGCTCTGTAGTGAAAAATGCTTTAAATAAAAGTTGTAGATCTTTTAATTTTATTATATACTTTTTTGTCGTAAAATGCGTACTAAAGCCGAAATCTTACAAAAATCGATTTTTCACACGTTTTCGTGAGAAAAAATCAGAAAATTGCTTATTACTGCTAAACTAACCGTTATACAAAAAAATGTTTGAAATAAAAGTTGTAGAATTTTAAATTCTCTACAACTTTTCTTATATAAATTTTTTTGCTAAAATGCATATTAAAGCCGTAATCTTAAAAAAAAACAACATTTTTACGTGAAAACAGCCTCACCAAGAATTTCAGCAAAAATGGCGCCTACCCTATCTTGTAGAGAATAAAAAATTGAATAAAACAGGCGATTTTAAAAAAAATCGTAGGACCAGTTTTCGAGAAAACCGCAAAAAAGTGAAAAATTACACGAATAAACTACTACTTCCGGTTGACCGATTTTGATGAAAATGTTCGTGTCGGGTCCGGTAGTGGTATGTAACTTAAGTTTCAAGTTCGTACGATATTCCGTTCCTGAGATATTTTGTTCACACACACAGACCAATCGCTAAAACATGTTTCTGGGTTGAGGGGGTCTGAAAACGTATAGATCTGGTGAAAACTCGATTTCTTAAAATCGAGATGTAAACAATACTTTCCATCCTATATATTCATATAGGCAAGAGAAAGTAAAAACAATAAACAATATCTATATCTGACAAAATAATATTTTTATATTAATCTAGAAATTTACATTTGAAACACAAATGGATGAGTAATGCGTACATACCGGTGTTAAAAGTTGAGGAGTCGCTAGCGGTGAACTCAAAGACGGATTGAATTTAATACCAGAACCCAAATCGAAGTCACATATCTTAACGGGGTTTAATTTGTCAGGATGTACACATAGTATGTTTTCTGGCTTTAAATCTCTGTGGGCAATTCCTGCAACAAAACAAAAATTAATCAAAAAATTTAATAATAGTGTAATAAAAATAAAAAATAAAATCTGGTGTGAAACACTCATACGACTTTCTCTAGCTAATGCAAATTATGAACAATATAACCTAACATTAGTAATAAAAAAAAAAACACCTCAATAAACACAACCTAATTTTAATCATGAGTGAAAGACGCAAAATGAAAATAGACCTCAGTTTGGCTTTAAAATATGGAAAAATCACTTTTTCCCACTAAACTAGGCTCTTAGAGAAAAGTGCTTGAAATAAAAGTTGTAGATCTTTTCATTTCCTATTAATTTGATGGTATAAACTTTGGTCATAAAATTATACTAAAGCTGAAATCTTTAAAAAAATTGATTTTTTACATGTTTTCATGAGAAAAAAAAACAGAAATCGCTAATTACCACTAAACTAAGCGTTATACAAAAAAATGTTTGAATTGAAAGTTGTAGGATTTAAAATTTTCTTTCTTAGGATAA
The DNA here is from genome assembly GCA_035578175.1 of Catonia carolina. Taxonomy (NCBI): domain Eukaryota; kingdom Metazoa; phylum Arthropoda; class Insecta; order Hemiptera; family Achilidae; genus Catonia; species Catonia carolina. Next base: position 751,358 of record JAQMRL010000040.1, read on the forward strand.
AACTTTTATTTTATATATTTTTGCGCTAAAATGCATATTAAAGTCGCAATCTTAAAAACCAATTTCTTTACGTGAAAAAAGCCTCTTCAAGAATTCCAGTAGACATGGCACATACCCTATCTTGTAGAGCATAAAAAATTTAATAAACGAGGCAATTTAAGAAAAATTGCATGAGCAGTTTTTGAGAAAATCGCAAAAAGTGAAAAATGACACGAATTAACTACTACTTCAGGTTGACCGATTTTGATGAAAATGTTTGTGTCGGGTCCAGTAGTAGTATCTAACTTAAGTTTGAAATTTCAAGTTTGTACAATGTTTCGTTCAATTGAGATATTCTGTTCACACAAATATACACACCAAGAAGCAACAGAAAGTAAAAAACAATACATCTCGCAGCAAGTCAACCTGTTAAAGGCCAAGCCAACTGGTGCACATGCACATACTTGACTTGGACCCTGCCCTGCATACCCTTCCGACCTAAATGTTCAGTCAGTGTTGTTGAAAATTGACAACACCGATTGCAATTTGTAGGCATGCTGCTCTGTTCTATTATCGATAACTTATCAACTTTAACTATAACTTTTTTTTAGCTTTTATTTGTTATTGACAACTACCCGATTATTTTTCTTTCTTTTGTATTGTCCTATATAAAGAACGCACTGGTTATGTAAAATTATTTTTTAAGCTGTCGTTTGTTCGCATGGTACGCCTTCATCCTCTCGCTAACCTTCTCCCTTTGTTCCTGCGTCCATGTCCTCTGCCTTGTTTCTGCAGTCGGGAAATTCCCAAAATCTGTTATTTTCCTTCTGTAAAGGCAGTTCCATCTGTTACATCGTTACGTGAAGCGTTTATGGTGTTTAGGTTTGTTTCGATTTCTTTATATAGTTTAATAATATATACTTCATTTGTTGAAAACTACCCAATTTGATTGCTGGTTTTTGCTTATTTTATTTGGCGTGGATTAAGACATGAGTTTGAACAGGGACCCCAGTAGAGTTTACTCATGGATGGCTGTCAACTGGTCACCATACAAAGTCGCTTGCTTAACCGATGTTACTTAACAAATAATAGCGACTTTCTGCCAGCTGACTGACTGGGCTGGCCCGAAGGCCGATTACATACGCCTGGACTATTGCAGAACATACAAGACTTATACTAATGAAGACGCACGTTTCGCCCAGCGCTCTCCTTACGAAAATCAGGCTATACTGTCCTGTGTTAGTCTTAATTGAGGAAATCACGTACTGGCAAACTCTCGTCGCTGTTTTGAACAAGATCCCTATTCCAGCATCTTTTTAATCTCTTTTGCCAATTTTGTGGTAGGTGCGGGTGTAACAATGTTTGAATCTCTAGATTCAGGCGATTTATTAATTTTAAATGGAAATGAGGGTATCATTTGTTACTGGTAGAGCACATTACATTACAACAACCAGGGCGTACGGGCATCTGCAGCCCCTCCTCACCGCGACCTAAAAGATCTTTTGTGATTGCCCCTATTCCTTATTTATGCAAGACCCACACTTTCGATAAAGCGCAGGATCTGCCTAGGATCTAGTGCACTTACCTGAGAAGGTGTTAACACGTCCTTACCCATCAGCGCTCTTCTTTTGCAGCCAACCACTTTGCAGCTGCATAAAATATGCTCAGCCTTCTCTTCTGCCTCATGACAGAATCTACACAGGCTCTCTTCAGCAACTCCTATCTTGGATAAATGATACCCAAGATTACAATGACCAGTCATCAGGCCCACTACCCTCCTCAAGTCCTGTCTTCCTAGTCTATTATATATCCCAGCCTTCCTGCTGGAATAGGCAATGAATTTCTTTGCCTGTTCACAGCCTGGCACCTTCTCCCAATAGGAGGTTTTAGCCTCCTCTTCCCAGGCCCTAACTATACCTCTATAATAGCCTTCACCAATTCCACAGAATGGCTCTGGGCCTATGAAGTGAGAGGCTGCACCTTTCTTTGCTAAGGCATCCGCTCTCTCATTTCCAGGCACTCCCTGGTAATGGTAGAGTATATTGTATCAATGTATTGTAAGTCTGTACGTAGAAGGGACTACATAATATGGTGGTTAAACTAAGAATTCATTTTGAAAAGTTTGCATCCTGTAAACATTCGACTTTTTCGCCATGTCGATTTTTAAGGAATACACGATGAGAACGGGACAACAATACATTTTCTTAAAACTACAAAGCAAAAAATACGTAATTAAAAAATAAATTATAATGAAACGTTACAGGAAACTTTTGTTGAAAATTCACTAACTTTACTGATTAAAATAAATAACTATTAATAATAATTAACGAAAATAAATTAGGAACCAAACGACATTTGTTCGGAGTTGATCGTACGATGAAACGTAACAAGGTTAACGAGACAAAATAGGCCTACAAGTCAATTATAGTATATTTTATTTCCGATGATAAAAATACATGAACATTTTAACGATTTACTTTTAACGTATCACGGATAAATACAGCCCGATAAAAACCGCGCATTATCATATTTGAAATACATTTTCAATGTAATTAAGAAAACCGAATTATATATAGAACCAATTACGATGAAAAATGTATTTTTCGGCTATTACATATTGTACAATTTTAATGACAAATAACAAAAAATTTTTACAAAAAAAAACAAATTTAAAAATCCTTTTCATGAGACTATGTATCTCATGGCTGGTGGCATTTCGAAATATATAAAATTTGATGTGTGTGTGTGTGTGTGTGTGTGTGTGTGTGTATATGTATGTTCCCCTTTATCTCCTAAATTACTGAACCAGTTTTCATGCAGATTTTTCTATGTTGTAACTATGATGCGGATGCAAGTTTTAGGCTATTGAACCCCTTAAAAAGTTAGCCCTAAAGGGTTGAAAATAATGTTTATGTCCTACATTAAGGCTTTTTTGAGGTTAGATAATCTGCTGCTTTTAAACCAGCTGATGTGATTCAAATAAAGATTTGTCCTAAATAAAATCATATGATTTAGCAAATAGCGACGTGGTGCTAAGGATCAGCTGGTGACAACATCACATGATAATTTTATTGTATTTTATTATGTAGATACGATTTTGTATTGTTGAGTATTTTATAAAAGTAAAGTTCCGTGTTTCTTTAATTTGTTTTAATTTTCTTTTAATTGGCGAGTGATCAACTGCTTTGATATTTTATTTTGACTTTTATTTTATTCAACGTAGATTTAAGTTTTTGGTTTTTGTTTTTTTCCCATTTTCAATGATGCCATCAAAAAAAATTACTAGGAAGAAATTCTTCAAAAGCAAAAAAACTTCAAAAAGCAAGAACTGCTGAAATTTTAAACTGCTACATATTTAAAAAAACAGTGATTACACCATTTTTTGCGTGCAAAGCCGTGACGATGGGGCATGTTATTAAACAAATGAAATGAAACAGCAACTAAAGACTGTTTTAGCAGGAGGTTTAAAACCGTGAGGCTAAAATCTCGTTTTTGCTAAAAGAAGCCTTAAACAAAATTACACTCGTGAAAAAGTGTGTGCACTATCTCAATGCCAACTTTTCAGAGGAACGGATTACAAGTATGCCCCAAGGTAACGTGCAGGAACCTATTCTATTCATAAGGAAAAAAACAAACAATGGAAATATATATATATAACAGATTTTGTACCTTTCGAATGGAGGTAATTTAATGCACTAGCCAAGTCCTTAATGATTATGCTTGCTTCACGCTCACTGAAATGTACATGTTCCTGAATTCTTGACAATAATTGGCCACCTTCAACTTTTTCAAACACTAGATAAAACCTGCCAACAAAAGATAACGTCAACATTAATGAACAAGATAAATCTGGTGTGTGAAACGCTCACACAACTTTCTCTTGCAAACGCAAATAAGTAACAATATGACCTAACATTAGTAATAAAATATTAGAAATAAACAAAAAAATAACCTCAAAAAACATAACCTTATTTTAATCATGAGTGAAAGGCAAAATGAAAATCAACCTCAGTTTGGCTTAAAAATACGGAAAATCACTCTTTTATGCTAAACTAGGCTCTGTAAGTAAAGGAAAATGCTTTAATTAAAAGTTGTAGATCTATTAATTTCCTATAAATTTTATTATATACACTTTTGTCGTAAAATGCATACTAAAGCCAAAATCTTAAGAAAATCAATTTTTCACACAGTCTCGTGAGAAAAACCCAACAATTGCTAATTTACTGCTAAACTAAGCGTTACACAAAAAAATGTTTGAAATATAAGTTGTAGGATTTTTAATTTTCTACAACTTTTATTATATAAATTTTTGTACTAACATGCTTATTAAAGCCACCATCTTAAAAAAACATTTTTTACGTGAAAACAGCCTCTCCAAGAATTTCAGCAAAAATGGCGCCTACCCTATCTTGTAGTGCATACAAAATTTAGCATCCAGGCAATTTTAAAAAAATCGTAGGACCCGTTTTTGAGAAAATCGCAAAAAAGTGAAAATTTACGCGAATAAACTACTACTACTTCCGGTAATACGATTTCGATGAAAATGTTCTTGTTGGATCTGGTAGTGGTATGTAACTTAAGTTTTAAGTTTCAAGTTCCTACAATTTTCCGTTCTTGAGATATTCTGTTCTCACACACATACACACGCAAATTGCTAAAAACATGTTTTTTGGGTGTTCGGGGTTCTGAAAACGTGTAGATCCGGTGAAAACTCGATTTCGAAAAATCCACATGAAAACAATACTTTCCTACCTATATATTCATATAGGCAAAAGAAAGTAAAAAAAATGCCACCAGCCATGAGACGACTCATGAATGAGATATTTTTACTTTTTATATTTATTTTAATTCATAAATTTCAAAAGATCGTTGTAAAAATTTTAGCCCACAACTTGAACTTTTATCATTACCAAAAAATAACAAAATAAAAAAAATTAAAGTAGAGCACAGTTCATGTATTAATTTATCAGTAATTGAAAAGGTTTTTAAAGTAATTTACTTTTAAATTTCTTATCAAAACAACAACCACAACAACAATAAAAATAATCATCATGACAAGGATTAGACAAGCGAGTTCCAAGTTCTATGACCTCTATAAACAAAAATATATCAGTAGACATTATGCCAAATTTTTTAACGAGTTTAAATTTAAAACGTTTCAGTCGTATTTCTGTTTCATTTCACAATTAATAATAACGAGTTAGTAACCTCAGAAGCGAATTAAAAAACATTTTTACCATAAATAAAAACAGTAATCCTTTGTTATGTTACAGTATTCATGGGAGTTCTGCCCAAAAAGACGTAAAATAAATATTAAAAAAAGAACTTTGGTTTTCACATTTTCATTCTGTCTATTCGTATAGATTTATTTCTGCTTGAAATCACTATTTAACAAAAAAAATTGCCTTCCATAGTTAAATTTTTTTATACGTTTTATTTTTTTTTACAATCTCTTGCCTATACGAATATATAGGAAAGAAAGTATTGTTTTCATGTCGATTTTTCGAAAAAAAGAGTTTTCACCGGAACTATACGTTTTCAGACCCCCTGAACCCAAAAAGCATGTTTTTAGTGATTGGTCTGTGTGTGTGTGTCTGTGTGAACAAAATACCTTAAAAGCGGAAGATCGTACAAAGTTGAAACTTGAAACTTAAGTTAGACACCACTACCCGACCCGACACGAACATTTTCATCAAAATCGGCCAACCGGAAGTAGTAGTTTATGCGAGTTTCTCAAAAACAGCTCCTATGATTTTTTTAAAAATCGTCTCATTTACTACATTTTTTATGCTCTACAATATAGGGTAGGTGCCATGTCTGCGGAAATTCTTGGTGAGGCTGTTTTCTCGTAAAAAAATTGTTTTTGTGAGATTATGACTTTAATAAGCATTTTAGCGGAAAAATGCATCTGGTAAAAGTTGTAGAGAATTTAAAATTCTACAACTTTTATTTATCATTTTTTTTGTATAACACTTAGTTTAGCGGTAATCAGCGATTTTTTTGTTTTTTTTCTCACAAAAACGTGTAAAAAATTGAATTTTTTAAGATTTCGGCCTTAGTATGCATTTTACGATAAAAGTGTATATAGTCAAATTTATAGGAAATTAAAAAATCTACAACTTTTATTTAGAGCATTTTCCTCTACAGAGCCTAGTTAAACGTGAAAGAGTGATTTTCCTTATGTTTAAGCCAATCTGATATTTAATAAATTTTTATTTAACTATTTAGAGGTTAATTTTCATTTTAAGTTTTTCACTCATGATTAAAATAAGGTTAGGTTTATTTGAGACGTCAGCTTTTTGTTTATTTCTAATGTTATATTGTTCACTATTTGCATTGTCAAGAGAAAATCGTGTGAGTGTTTCACACCAGATTTTTAATATTTCGATTAGTTATCGTCAAATTGTTAAAAAAAATATGCTTAACTAACTATCTTATCAACATCCTACACAGGTATTTTCTAACAGCCGTATTATGTCGATAATTAAAATATTTATTATTTCTTTGAACCACCAGTAATACGGTAAACTTAACCAATTATAGCGCGCTTTCATGCATAAAATGCACATCTTCAGTAATTTTTCATGTTATTTAAAATTTAGAACATCCTACTTCCACTATGGTAAATAAGGAACAATTAATTAATTAATTAATTATAAGGTAACTAACGATGAATTAACTAATAATATTACTTTTACTAAATAATCCCTAACCTGTTGTACTTTTACTAAATTATCGCTAAGCTTTTGCACATTTACTAAACCATCGCTAAGCTTTTGCACATTTACTAAACCATCGCTAACATGTTGTATGTTTACTAAATTATCACTACGCTTTTGTACGCCCACTATACTATCGCAAACCTGTTGTATTTTTAGAAAATTATCGCTGAGCTTTTGCATTCTTTTTTTTTTACAAATTATCACCAAGCTTTTGTACGTTTACTAAACTATCGGTAACCTATTGTATTTTTACAAAATTATTGCTGAGCTCAATGGGTTTTTTTATTAAATTTTCGCTAAACTTGGTATGTTAACTACATTATCGCTAACCTGTTGCACTTTTCTTTTTTTTACAAAACTATCGCTAAGCTGTTGTACTTTTACTAATTATCGCTAACCTGTTATCATCTTCGAAAAATTCGAGTAGCTGTATTATGTTCGGATGTCCTTGACAATGATGGAACGTTTCGACTTCTTTAAAGACTCTCGACCTAGAATGCCCGGGTATTTTCTCTATCATTTTTACAGCAAACTCGAGATCAGTCAAAATATTTACACAGGTCTGCACTGATGCGTAGGCTCCTTCACCAAGCACTTCACCCGTCAGACGATAGAGATCTGGGAAAAAAATAAAACAACATTAATTATACAATAGGTGTTCATTATAAAGGGTCGGGACTGGGTCAGATCTTTGATTAGGATATTTGTACTGTCCCCAACCGGGGCCGACGGCACGTGGCCAAGCCTCACCTTGCATGGTGGGCGGTCCTACAAAGGGCCGTTTCTTCTTTAAGCGGTGTTGCTGTTGGTGGTGGCCGGACGGATCGAGCCAGTGTGTGCAGCGCCATGTCCAAGGGGTGACGGCTCAGCTACCAGGTTCAGACCTAGCCTTCCGTCAGCGGCAGTTGAGTCCCCACTGCAGCATGACAGTGGTGGACCCCAGAGCCCTGCAGTGTCGTCGGGTCAGTGTAGGCCGTCAGCCGATAGCACAGCCGAGGTGGTTCCCTCCGGCACGCATGAGCTTTCTTCGGCTTACCGGGGCGGGAATGAGGGGTCTGCCACCGGTAGCGTCAACCAGGGATGGCTGTAACCAGTCTTGTCTCTGCTGGGCTTTCTCTTCTTCTGGTGTTCCTTCCTGGTCAGGAGCTGGCGAGTGAGTGACGATCGCACAGTTCAAAACACCTGTTTATATACTCCACCGACAAGTCCACTTCAAGTCGGCAGGGGTGGCACTGCTTGCAGCGCGTTGGAAGTGCTCTCTATGGCAGGCTCCGGAACAGTCTGTAGGCGCCGATATTAATAGGGTAGTTGGCGACAGTACCAATACAGTACACTCATTGACAGGAATTTTGATTTCAACGACGTGAATGGAATAAAATTACCCTGGGGCTCTCCACAGTAACATTTAAACAGTTTACAAGCCAGTCAGCATATAATCCAGTTATTAAAATTCCTTTCATGAGAAAACGCTTATGGCATCTTATGGCTGGTGCCAATTTTTCACTCTCTCTTACCTATATGAATATACGAGGGTAGGCTGATAAGTAATGCACACATGCTTGTAGAAGACAACTAAATAAACTTCAGTAGCGCGCCTGGTGGCATGTGGAAGTACTATTTCTCCTCTACAAGTCTGCGCAGTTTGAAGGCGTTGCTTTCATTCAGTTTGTTTTGAGTAGTGGAAGTATGGCGTCGTGTTCTGGTGCTATGTCAACGAGAATTAAACAACGCGAATTGAACAACTTTTGAAGCGCTACCGTGACGAAGGAGACGACTTTCTTTTGAATATTGTGACGGGGGACGAGTCATGGGTTCATCATTACGATCCCGAAGAAAAAAGGCAGAGCGCTGAATATCGTCATCCACATTCTCCTGTTGTGAAAAAGTTCAAAACACAACCGTCCGCAAAAAAAATTCTTTTGACTGTGTTTTGGGATGCTCGCCGAGTTTATGTGACTGATTATCTGGAACGAGGGGCAACGGTAAATTCTGCTCAGTATATACAGACTCTGAAACACCTCCGACGTCGAGTTTGTCGTGTTAGAGGCAACCTGGCGCCAATAATTTTGCAACACGACAATGCTCGTCCACACACTTCGCGTGCAACTGGAGAGGCTCTGAGAAACCTGAAGTTTCAACCAATTTTACACCCTCCGTATTCTCCCGACCTTGCGCCTTGCGATTTTTATTTTTTTCCTCTACTGAAGAGAGACCTTAAGGGTAATCATTACAGCTCGGACAATGAGGTGAAGGCAGCTATTGCGTCCTGGGTTCGAGGAAAGTCGGAAGAATTTTTCAGTGACGGAATGAAAAAACTTGTTAAACGTTGGGAGAAATGTGTAATGCTTAACGGTGACTATATTGAAAAATAAATAGATAATTTGGTAGGTTAAGATTTGTACTTTAATTTGTTATTTACCCCATCTTGCTATTTCTTTTTGTTCGTCTTCTACAAGCATGTGTGCATTACTTATCAGCCTACCCTCGTATATGAATGAAAATATCGTGTTTATGTCGAATTTTTAAATTGTTTTCACCGGAAATACACGTTTTCAGACCTACTGAAGCCAACAAAACATGTTTTTAGCGATTGGTCTGTGTGTGCGTGTATAAACAAAAAATCTCAAGAGCAGAACATCGTGCGAAGTTGAAACTTGAAACTTAAGTTAAGTAGGCCTACTACAAGTTAAAATGACACTAATATTTTCATCAAAATCAGTCAACCAGAAATAATAATTTATTCGTGTAATTTGTCCTTTTTTTTTATTTTCTTAAAAACGAACTTTTATAATTTTTGTAAAAATCACCTCATTTACTACATTTTTTATGCTCTACAAGATACAGTAGGCGTTGTGTCTGCTGAAATTCTTGAAGAGGCTGTGGTCTCATGGAAATTTTTTTTTTAAGATTTTGCTTTTAATATGCATTTCAGCGTTAAAGTATATACAATAAAAGTTGTAGAAATTTTTAAACCTACGACTTTCATTTAAACTTTTTTTAAAAGATTTCGGTCTTAGTTTTTGTTTACCGAAAAGTGTATATAATAAAATTTATAGGAAATCAAGAGATCTACAACTTTTATTTAAAGCATTTTCCTCTACAGAGGCTAGATTAGCATCAAAGAGTGACTTTCCCATATTATTAAGCCAAACTAAGGTTGGTTTTTATTTTGCATCATTCACTCGTGATTAAAATTACATCATGTTTATTGAGGTTAGTTTTACTGTTTATTTCTTATGTTTTATTACTAATTTTAGGTTATATTGTTCATTATTTGAATTGGATTACATCCGGTGAAAACTCAACACGAAAATAATACTTTCCTTAATATATATTCGTATAGGCAAGAGAAAGTAATACCTTACTCCGCAACATGGTAAAACCACCACTAAATTAATTTTTTTACTTTTCTAGCAAAATTTTTAATAAATATCGAGACATTTTAATTCCCAGGAAGTGTTCAAAAACAAATCCATTCGAGGAATAAAACCACTTATCCTCGCTTCAGTTTTTTAAATACCATTTTTATCATTGAAAACTTTTGTTCCCATTTTTTAAACATTAAAAAACATTGTAGAGATAACAGTTGTTTACAATAACAAGTATCAAATTTGATAACAATAAAGGTCAGAATTTATCAACTTTTCAAAAAAATAAACCTTAAAATAGACGCATAAGAGAGGTCAAACAATTTTCAATCTCTTTTTAAAAAGAAAACTATGTATGTCACTAGATTAAAATATACACGTTCGTATCAATTTTTAGGCACAGTGAACGAAAATGTCCCTCCTTGCCTAAGCCCTCACTGTAACAAAATTTGGTGTGAAACATTTACACGTCTTTCTCCTGCCAATGTATAAATAATTGAACATATTATAATACATGTTTAATCATTAGAAAACATTGTAGAATGAAAACAACCGCTGCTAGACTTAAAAAATACGGGAAATCACCAATTGACGCTAAACTAAGCTCTGTAGGAAAAAAGTTCTTGAAATAAATATTGCAGTTTTTTAATTTTCTATAACTGGAAATTACGTACATTTTTTCATAAAATGCATACATACTAAGGCTACAATTTATTAAAAAAATCCCATTTTTTTTTTTTACTATGGAAAATATACAGAAAATCACTGCCCAATTGATCAAGTGTTGTACGAAAAATGGTTTGAAATAAATTTGTAGACTTATAAATTTTCTACAAATTGGATTATAGACACTTTTGCCATTGCATATTACAACCGCAATATTTTTTTTTTAAAAAAAACAACCTTTTCTCAGCTTTCCAAAGAATTTCAGTTGGGTGTACATTTTATTGGTAGAGCATAAAAAAATGTAGTAAATAAGACGACTTTAAAAATATCAGAGGAGCCATTTTTGAGAAAATGGCAAAAAGGTGAAAAACGACAGGAATAAACTAAACTACTAACTTCCAGTTGACAGATTTTGATGAAAATATTTGTCTGGTCTCATAGTGTTACTTCAACGTCAAACATTATATTCTGTTTTAGAGAAATTTTGTTCACACATTAAGAGAGAGACCAAACTGCTAAAAACATGTTTTTCAGTTTTAAGGTACCTGGACAACATGTATAATCCAATGAAAACTCAAATATACTTTACTTCCCTATCTATTCATTCATATAGTGCAAAAAAAGTAAAAATAAAACGTAAACGTTACTAATCAAAGTTACGTAAATTTAACGCATAATGCAAATAAATTATAAATAACACTACTTATACGAAAATAAAATTTAGGAAATAAAACGACAATATTATAAACGATCGCAGCGACGTTAAAAATTTCACTAGCCTGTGGCTAAGCGATAACTTTTAAAAAAAATCTGGTGTGAAACACTCACACAACTTTCTCTTGCCAATGCAAATAATTTACAATATAATTTAACATTAGTAATAAAATATTAGAAATAAACAAAAAACTAACCTCAATAAACATAACCTTATTTTAATCATGAGTGAAACACTCAAAATGAAAATCAACCTCAGTCTGGCTTAAAAATACGGAAAATCACTATTTCACGCTAAACTAGGCTCTGTAGAGAAAAATACGTTAAATAAAAATTGTAGATCTTTAAATTTCTTATAAATTTGGTTATATACACTTTTGTCGTAAAATGCATACTAAGACCGAAATCTTAAAAAAAATCGATTTTTCACACGTTTTCGTGAGAAAAAATCAGAAAATCGCTAATTACTGCTAAACTAAGCGTCATACAAAAAAATGTTTGAAACAGAAGTTGTAGGTTTTTAAATTCTCTACAACTTTTATTATTTAAGTTTTTGCGCTAAAATTTATATTAAAGTTGTAATCTTAAAAAAACAACGTTTTTACGTGAAAACAGCCTCACCGAGAATTTCAGCAAACATGGCGCCTACCCTATCTTGTAGAGAATAAACAATTGAGTAAAATAGGCGATTTTAAAAAAAATCGTAGGACCAGTTTTTGAGAAAATCGCAAAAAACTGAAAAATTATACGAATAAACTACTACTTCCGGTTGACCGATTTTGATGAAAATGTTCGTGTCGCGTCCGGTGGTAGTGGTATGTAACTTAAGTTTCAAGTTTCAAGTTCATACGATGTTCCGTTCTTGAGATATTCTGTTCACACACAGACCAATCTCTAAAAACAAGTTTTTTGGGTTCAGGGGGTCTGAAAACGTATAGATCCGGTGAAAACTCGATTTCCAAAAATCGACATGAAAACAATACTTTCCTTCCTATATATTCATATAGGCAAGAGAAAGTAAAAACTAATTTATTTAATTCAACATCGTGACTATAGGAAAAATACAAACTACATGAGAATTAGTCATCTATTGATCAGAAGTTAACACATTAAATTTATATCGATTTAATGAATTCCAAACACAACTGTTATGAAGCGATGCACATGTGTTTATTAAAACACTGGCGATGATTCATCCTCATGAATTAGTAATGTACATGAATTGAATAAATTTATGGAACTGTTAAATAGCTGTAACGTTTGAAACGGTTTCATATTTTACCCCATTACTGCACCAAGATTCTTTTATTTTACTCTTCTTCTTCACTTCCAAGGATTAGGTTTCTTGAACCTGTTCCGGTACCCATCTGTTCCTCGGTCGTCCTATATCTCTTCTTCCTGTAGGTTTGTAGTTTCTGGCGGCTTTTGGTATTTTCTCGCCTGGCATGCGATTCGAATGGCTGCACCATCTGCTCCTGTTCTGCTTGATTTTGTCTAGCAACGGTAAAGCATTCAGTGTTTTTCTAATTTCTTCATTTCGTAGCCTATCTCTTCGGCTGCATCCATATACACTTCGTAAGAATCTCATTTCTGCAGCCTGGATTTTGCTGTCTACCTTTTTCGTATGTATCCAGGACTCACTGCCATACATCAAAGTAGGGACAGCAATTGTATCGTAAAACTTAAATCTCGTATCTTTTCTTGTTATCCGTTTCAGATGTTTATGTATATTGCCACAAATGCTTTGAAATTTAGATTTTATTTTACTGAAGCTGGTAATTGTCTTATCCACATTATTAGGGAAATTTTCTTCTGTAAATGGACTAATCGCTCAATCTATTAATTTCTGTAAATACACTCCATCTGTTCGTTGCAGGGCTAAAATAAATAGTTCTGTTTCTTATCACATGGTCAGCCAATTTTAAATGACTGAATCATTGAAAAACAAAAGAGGCAGAGGTGTAGAAGACACTAATCAGAGTTATCTCCTCTGAAAGTAATGAATTTTATTATACAGCAAGACCCTGTGGTGAATGAAGTGAAGGTGTCATTTGCAGAGGGGAAAATACATGCTTTTCAGAGGTCCCAGCATGCTGATAAGCATACTTTTCCACTCACCGAGTATTGGCAATGGTAAAACGCCTCACTCCTTGTTTTACTTAGTAAAACCTCTACAGGTTGAAACCAACCTTTCGGCTGATGATCTATACAACAAATGGACTAAACTGATGAAACCTGGATACGTTATAATACACTAGAGACCACCAACAGTCAAAATAATGGATATTTTTGGGCGAATCTGTTACGAAAAACATAATGACAGTTCCTTTGACCGGAAAGGAAACGGCCATGATTTTTTGAGATTTAAAGGAAACTAGTGTCACGGTCGCCCCCTTTGATTAAGTACTGTGCTGCTGGCAATCAAAGCTTTTCACGTAGCCACCAATAGTTCCGAGAGGGGCGGTAGGCTTGTGATGGCGTACCGACAGAGGCCTTTGTCATCAATGCCAAGACCAATAATTGCCCTCTGCCATATCACTCTCAGCAACTATATAAAGAGCGCTACACTCAGCCGAAAATTCAGTTCCGATCTAGACAGCAGACAAGACACCCACCACGGCACACGGCTACAGGACTCCAGTGAAGACTAATTGACGACCCGCAAGAGAGAAGATGATTCTTCCGCTCGCCAACCTGTCGACCGGACCGTAATCACAAACTTTCTTGATTCTTCTGCTGTCAACTTGACACCAACTTTTTTCTTTTTTCTGTATTGTGTCGTCAAGTAACACGGGGATGTTTTAATTGTCACCGTCGTACTGTGCTGCCAGCTATCAAAGCTTCCGACATAGTGACAGAGAGAACCGCCAATAGTTCCGTAAGGGGCGATAGGCTTGTGGCGGCGTACTGACAGAGGCCTTTGTAAAGACCAAGACAAATAACCGCCCTGTACCACAGCGCTCTCGACAACTATATAAAGAGCAGTACACTGAGCTGAAAGATTCAATTCTGATCCAGACAGCAGACAAGACATCCACCAATGGCACAAGACTACACGACTCCAGCGAAGATTAATCGACGACCGCGCAAGAGATGATGATGATGCTTCCACTCGCCGACCCGTCAACCAGACTATCATCACCTGCTGACGGGAAATTATAAGATCTACAACTTTTATTTACAGCATTTTTCTCTACAGAGCCTAGTTTAGCGTGAAAAATTACGATAGCTTCTATCGTGCTCCAAGAAAATTATAACACGCCAAGAGTGGGCATTAAAAAGATCATGCAACATCTCAGAAAAGAAAAAGCGAAGGAAGGATCCACTTGTTCAGAAGCGTTGAATGAATGGTACTCCATTGTAACTTCGCAAGGTTTTACTGTCAATGGTCCAATGCTTAAAACCAAGGCAAAAAAGATAATCATTGTTCTGATACCCTTTTATTACGTTCGTGTGTTTGTATAAGAATAGAACTAGCAAGTAAAATTTATGTATGTGATAATTTTAATAAACTACAGAGTGGCCTCATACGCCACATTTTACAAATTCGTTCATTAGGGCCAGCCGTTTCTAATTGGGCCAAAATGCTCAAGTCCCGATCAGGGGCGGTTCCAGGGCTGATTTTCAGGGGGGGGGGCTATCTTGTTTTTATGTAGCTCTGTCATTGAAAAGCCTCTTTTACGCTGTATTGCTGTAACCACAATTTTAATTCGTAGAGAAATTTTCAAGGTGCTGACTGGATGTGAGTGGCTTTTCACTACCGACACTGATTGTTATCTTAATACTTTTTAAAAATAGATACAACTTTCTGTTTGACTCATTTTTATACTAAAATAATTATTGTTAATTGATAGGTACGAGTATTGGGATTCAGTTTTGTTAGAAATAACAGCTTATCGAAAATATTAAACTAAGTTTTCTTAGTATTTCAGGAGGGGGCCATAGTCCCCATGGCCCCTTCCCTGAAACTGCCCCTGGTTCCAATGTGCCCCAATTATCCGAAATCAACTGTATTTTGTTAATTTGAAAAGAACTTACCTTGAAAACATGACGTGACGAGACTAGTCGTTGTCCTCTTCTTTCTCCGTTTCTTGCGAGCTTCTTCTTTACGTGCCTCGACATCGTTAGTCTTGTCACGTAGTACTGAAGTCAAGACCTCTCCTGGAAAAACAACAAAATGATCAGATTGATATCTACGTATTAAAAAAAACAAACCGAATGTGAAACACTCACACAACTTTCTCTCGCCAATCCACGTAATGAACAATATAACCTAACGTTAGAAATAAACAAAAAAAACTAACGTCAATACACATGACCTAATTTTAATCACGAGTGAATGATGCAAAAATGAAAACCAAATTTAGTTTGGCTTTATAATACGGAATAACGATCGCACCGTTGATCGCAACGTTTAGTTTCACGCTAAACTAACGTGAAAGTTTTTTACTTTTTTTTAGTATTTTCTCAGAAACAGCTACTACTATTCTATGCAAATTCAACTCTTATTCACAACATTCCTCGTGCTTCACAAGATATAGGCCTACACAGCGTGTCTGCTGAAATTCATGAGAGATTCTGCTTTAACAGTTAAAAAAAAAAATTGGTTTAAGATTGTATCAATAATAAAAATACACATTTTAGGGCAAAAATGTATAATTAAAATTAAGATTAACCCACCGGGTTGGTCTAGAGGTAAAGTAATCGCTGCGAGTCAGCTGTTTATCAGCTGATTTTTGGAGACGAAGGTTCCTGGTTCAAATCCTAGTAAAGGTAGTAACTTTTATACGGATTTAAATGCTAGACAGTGGTTACCGGTGTACTTTGATGGTTGGGGTTCAATTAACCATACTTTCTCAGGAATTGTCGGCCTGAGTCTGAACATGACTACACCTTATTTACACGTCATACATATCAGCCTCATCTCATTGGGTCAAGGGGTTGCTTATTGTTCTGAATTGAACAGATTGCAACGTTCACACATTTTAGGAATTAAAAAAAAAAAAAAATTAAGATACAACTATCAACCCCCGCTCGCTTCGCTTCACACCAGCTAATCCTAATGTAGGCCTCATTAAATCATTTTAAACCTCTCTATATACAATATTTGTGGTTTTTTTGCTCTGTGGCAGCAAAATAAATTGTTATTCTGCACTTCCACCTCTAGAAACTCACGATATAAAGTTATCAATTAGTGAAGGAACCACTCTTGTCTCAAATTGATGCCCACCGTTTTAAATGTTTGTCCCTGCGATTTAACAGAATTGAATAGAATGCGTAGAAGAATACCGATGGAAAGGAAAAAGACAGTTGATATATGGCTGAGATAAGAGACAGGAATACATGGGTGCGATACGCAGAGTAATTGCAAATATACGACTCGTTCACTACTTGTCGAATAAAAACAAATAATATATGAAATACAGTACAAAAATAACAATTTTGAATATTTCCGCACTTTTCACGTTTTCGAAATCGAATGTTATTCTTCAAGTTTTTCTATAAAATATAATAGTTAAAATGTCCTTCTAGCCAAACAAATACACCATCCAGAGGGCTTAGGAAAAATAAAAGTGCTATGCACCCAATAAACTAAAACATGCGACATCGTCACAGTTTAAGTTGATTAACTCACTTAATTAGAGTTTCATAAAGTTGCAAAATAGCCTATATTGATCAGGAAGCTCTAAGCTATGCAACAATGAAAGATTTTTTTAAATCAGTTCAGTAGTTTCGGAGATTACCTCGTACAAAAAAACACGAGGTTTCTTCTTTATTATACAGGGAGCGGCAGATTAACCTGACGATTTGTAATCGCTTATAGCACTGCAGTAATGTAGCGGAGTAGAAGGGGAAGCGGCGCGTTCACAAGGCCACTCGATGCCATTTTAGTAGACATGGAGCAGTGGTCTAGTGTACACCCGGCGTTTGTCGTCGAGACGTATTTCAAAAATGGCGATTCTGTTGTTGTTACGCAACGTCTGTTTCGACAACATTTCAATGTGCCTCGTAGAGGACGCATCCCATCCCGAAACACAATCAATTTGTGGGTGGATAATTTTAGGTCAACTGGATCCGCTTTAAAACGTAAGCCAGCAGGCCGTACAAGGACAGTAAGAACACCGGCTAACGTTGAGCGAGTGAGACAAGCTGTGCTACAGAGCCCACGCCGTCCGGCGCGTAGACAAGCTGCTGCTCTTCAAATGTCAGACCGCACAGTGAGACGAATTTTACACTACGATCTACACTTTCACCCTTATAAAATTGCAATGGTCCAACAACTTCTGCCCCGTGACTACGCTCAACGTGTGACATTTTGTGAGCAAATGATCGATATGATGGAAAACGAGACAGTTATTCTAATGAGTGATGAGGCTCATTTTCACATGGATGGGTTTGTTAACAAACAAAACTTTCGGTATTGGTCGGCTGAAAACCCACAACAGTTACACGAGCGTCCTTTACATAGTGCAAAAGTTACAGTGTGGTGCGCGGTAACCAAAAAATGTGTAATCGGCCCATACTTTTTTGAGGAAGGTGGGCTAACTGTTACAGTAAACCATGAACGTTATCTGAGGATGCTGGAGAGTTTTTTGATTCCTGAACTAAAACGAAAACGTCTACCTATTAGACGGATTTGGTTCCAGCAAGACGGAGCCACTGCCCATACAGCACATGCCGTCATGGATTATTTGAAGTTAAAGTTCCGTGACCGCGTTATATCGCGGTTTGGTGACATTGCTTGGCCCGCACGATCCCCCGATCTCAGTGTGTGTGACTATTTCCTGTGGGGTTATCTCAAATCAAAGGTGTATATAAACAAACCCCGTACATTGGAAGCTTTAAAAGAAGCCATAACACAAGAAATCGCTTCGATAAGAACAGTGATGTTGAAAAAAGTGTTCGACAATTTCACTTCGAGACTGGAAGAATGCATGGCAAGAAATGGACACCACTTAACTGATGTTATCTTTAAGTGATAAGAGTAAGTCAAGCAGAGCAAAATTTTTTATTATGACTATGTTTTTATTAATTGCCATCTTTTGTAATCAGTAACACATAATAAACATGTAAAAATATATATAAATACTTATGCTGTTTTTATTTAAAAATCGTCAGGTTAATCTGCCGCTCCCGTTATTAGTATAGATAATAACTCTGCCCATAACAGACACGTGGAGAGTCAAATAATTTACACTCAATCTGTTAGTTGCAGGGCTAAAATAAATAGTTCTGTTTCTTGTCACATGGTCAGCCAATTAAATGACTGAATCATTTAAGAACAGAAGAGGTAGAGGTGTACTGTGACACTTATCAGAGTTATCTCCTCTGAAAGTAATGAATTTCATTATACAGCCAGATCCTGTGGTGAATTAAGTGAAGGTGTCATTTGCAGAGTGGAAAATTATGTGCTTTTCAGAAGGCCCGGCATGCTGATAAGTCTACTTTTCCATTCAGTGAGTTGTGGCAATGGTAAACCACCTCACTCCTCGTTTTACTTAGTAAAACCTCTACAGGTTCCAACCAGCCTACAGGCTCATCACCTAAACAACAACAGATAATAATGTAGGCTACAACCTTTTATAATTTTAACTTTTTTTTTTTACGTACAGATCTTAGAAAGGATACAAGAATTAAACTGTACAAAACTATGGCAGTCCCGGTTTTGCTGTATGGCAGTGAAAGTTGGACCATGACGCAACGAGAGAGAACTCTAATACAAAGTGCAGAAATGAAGTTTTTAAGGGCGACGGCAGGCTATAACAGACTGGACATGAAACGTAATGAAAGTATTAGAGCAGAATTACAGGTCCAACCACTATTAGACGGCATTGCGCGCTACAATTCCAGGTGGTGTGAACATGTGAATAGAATGCGAGAGGAAAGACTACCAGTCCAAATATTAAGTTATGCCCCACGGGGTAGAGGTGATAGAGGAAGACCGCTACGAAGATGGGTGCCGGAACAGGCTTTAGGCCTATCCGTGTTTGGGTGATGATGATGATGACAGATCTTAGTTTAGCACCATTCACTCGCAATTAAAAATAAAAATAGGTTTTCAATTATTTACACTGGCAAGAGAAAGCCATGTGAATGTTTCACACGAGATTATTATTATTATTTATATAAAACTTGTAAGCAATAAATAAACAAAATATACAACACCAAGTATCAATCGTAGTTACATAACAATTAAAGATTTACAAAAAATAATAATAATTTCGCTGATAACATAAAAGAATTTTAAAACCCTTTAATTTATTAGATAACCACGCGACGTTCATTTTTAACGTACAAATCACATGGTTTACACGTCGTATAAAAAAATCACATGATTAAATATACAAAAAGAAATAATAAATAATTAAGCTCTATGATAAAAAAAAAACTGAAAGATTACTAAAAAGAAAACAATTTAGCAAAGACAAAATGACGTTCGCTTTTCAATTGATACCATAAATAATTAAATTAACTTTGCATTTATCGGATCTATTATGTTAATACATAAATAAATAAAAAAATTTATAGAATATTCTAGAGATTTAATTTAATATAAATAATGAACAGGGTGTACAAAATGGTTAAAGAATCTTTCTGCCAAAAACGACTATCCTATTAGATTTACTTCTTAGGTTTACAATTTTATTTTATCTATAATGTGTGTTTGACGTGTGGCTATTAAATAACAAGACTGACGTTGTAAAAAATTGTATTTTAATTTTATACATAATCACTTATTGTCACCTTCAATATACACTCCTTCTCTATCCCTGCAACGCTCCATGCGAATTTTCCATTGTTGGAAACAGTGCTGGAAGTCATCTTCTGTCAGCTCCTTCAGGACACGTGCCGCTTGCTCTTTTACAGCTTCCACAGACTCAATTCTTGTCCCTTTTAATGCAGATTTCACCTTAGGTAACAGGTAGAAGTCACATGGTGCAAAATCTGGTGAATAAGTTGGATGTTCTAACACTTGAGATGCTGTACTTGGCTAGGAACCTCTTGACAGATAATGTGGAATGAGCTGGCACATTGTCTTGGTGGAGAGAACCCATGAGTTGTCCTTCCATATTGATTAATTTTTTGGCCTTCAGGAACCCAGTGAAGGTACACCATGGATATAAAAAAAAAACAACACTCATCATTGCTTTAAATTTTGACTTGCTCATTCAAACTTTTTTAGCTCTTAGTGAAGTCTGGCTCTTTCAGTGCATGGATTGGCGCTTCATTTCCGGATCATGAGTAAGAAACCACGTTTCAACACATGTTGTTAATAGTTTTCAAAAATTTAGGTCATTTTCAATAACATATAAAGTGTCAGTACAAACATTTTTGCGAGCTTCATTCAAACATTTTTGAGCAGCATGTTTCCTGAAGGAGCTGACAGAAGATGACTTCCAGCACTGTTTCCAACAATGGAAAATTCGCATGGAGCGTTGTAGGGATAGAGAAGGAGTGTATATTGAAGGTGACAATAAGTGATTATGTATAAAATGAAAATAAAATTTTTTACGTCAGTCTCGTTATTTAATAGCCACACCTCGTATGACTTGTAAATACGGAGTTTTTTTTTTTTTTTGTTTAACGTCCGACTGTTCTGCAATTACTGCTAATGCAGACGGAAATACGGAGTAGTCTTATAACAGAGAGTACAGTTAATTGTTGTTGTTTCGGTCATCAGCCGAAAGGCTGGTTTGAACCTCTAGAGGTTTTACTAAGTAAAAACGAGGAGTGAGGTGGTTTACCATTGCCTTCCTCACTGAGTGGAAAAGTACGCTTATCAGCATGCCGAGCCCTCTGAAAAGCACATATTTTCCACTCTGTAAATGACACCTTCACTTCATTCACCACAGGGTCTGGCTGTATAGTGAAATTCATTACTTTCAGACGAGATAACTCTGATTAGTGTCACAGTACACCTCTACCTCTTCTGTTCTTAAATGATTCAGTCATTTAATTAGCTGACCATGTGATAAGAAACAGAACTATTTATTTTAGCCCTGCAACAAACAGATTGAGTGTAAATAATTTGACACTCCACCTGTCTGTTATGGGCAGACAGTTAATTGAACCCCAACCATTAAAGTACACTGGTAACCACTGTATATTATTGAAATCCGTAAAAAAATAAATGCTTTTATATCGTTTACTCTGCCCATAACAGACAGGTGGAGTGTCAAATTATTTACACTCAATCTGTTTGTTGCAGGGCTAAAATAAATAGTTCTGTTTCTTATCACATGGTCAGCCAATTAAATGACTGAATCATTTAAGAACAGAAGAGGTAGAGGTGTAAAAGACACTAGTCAGAGTTATCTCCTCTGAAAGTAATGAATTTCATTATACAGCCAGACCTTGTGGTGAATGAAATGAAGATGTCATTTCTAGGGAGGAAAGTAGATACTTTACAGAGGGCCTGAATTACTGGTAAGCATACTTTTCCAGTCAGTGAGTTACATGTATGTGAGCAACAGTAAACCACCTCAATCCTCGTTTTACTTAGTAAAACCTCTACAGGTCCAAACCAGCCTTTCGGCTGTTGACCTAAACAACACATCGTTTACTAGCCTTCGACTCCGAAAATCAGATGTTAAACAACTGACTTGCGGTGGCGACGTCTTTACCTCTAGACCAACCCCGATGGATCAGGTTTATAAATTAAAAATCAAAATCGTTACAAATTTCATGGAAGATCGGTAATCAATTAGAAATGTAAACAGACAAATAGGAGACCTTTTTTATTGAACCAAATACAAGTTGTATATATTATAATCGAACTACCGTAGGATTACGGATAATATCTAGCCACTAACAGCCAAGGTTGGGTGCGTTTTTTTTTGGGGTGGACCACCCTTACCACTTAAAGGTATAAAAAATAGAGATATAAACCTATTCTCAGACCTACCAAGTGTATGTATAAAATTTCATAAAAATCGGTTAGGCCGTTTCCGACGAGTAACACTGTGACACAAGAATTTTTACTTTCTCTTGCCTATATGAATAAAAGGAAGGAAGGAAAGTATTGTTTTCATGTCGATTTTAACAAATATACTCTTCTCCCGAATATACACCTAAACAGACCCCCTCAACCCACACAACATGTTTTTACCTATTGGTCTGTCTGTGTGTAGGTGTGTGAACAGAATATCCCAAGAACGGAACATTGTATGAACTTGAAATTTAAGTTACATACCACTACCGCACCCGACACGGAACATTTTCATCAAAATTGGTCAACCGGAAGTAGTAGTTTATTCGTGTAATTTTTCACTTTTCGGCGATTTTCTCAAAAACTGGTCCTACAATTTTTTTTTAAATCGCCTGGTTTACTCAATTTTTTATGCTCTACACGATAAGGTAGGCGCCATGTTTGCTGAAATTCTTGGTGAGGCTGTTTTCATGTGAAAAAATTCTTTTCTAAGATTATGGCTTTAATATGCACTTTAGCGCAAAAATTTTTAAAATAAAAAATGTAGAGAATTTTAAATTCTACAACTTTATATCAAACATTTTTTGTATAACGCTTAATTTAGCGGTAATTGGAGATTTCCTTTTTTCTCTCACAAAAACGTGCAAAAAATCGATTTTTTTTAAAGATTTCGGCCTTAGTATGCATTTTACAACAAAAGTGCATATAGGTAATCAAATTTATAGAATATTAAAAGATCTGTAACTTTTATTTAGAGCATATTTCTCTACAGAGCCTAGTTTACCATGGAAGAGTGATTTTCCTTACTTTTAGTCAAACTGAGGTCAATTTTCATTTTGTGTCTATCGCTCCTGATTAAAATTACGTTACGGGGTTAGTTTTTTGTTTATTTCTAATGTTAGGTTATATTGGTCATTATTTGCACTGGCAAGAGAAAATAAAAATAATAATAATTATGATAACTGACTTCTTGTATTAGTCATGTAATACCGTGCGTTCGGAAAGTCGCTGTGCACTGGAATTGTGACTATGGATTTATGAAAATATGTATAAAGAAATGACTAAGCATTTTGGAAAAAAATTTATTCAATACCTTAATTACATTGTTAAACCGTGATTACATTGTTTATAGAAGGTGTTCGAAATGACCTCCATTGGCATCAATACAGCATTGCACTCGTTTCATTTTGTTTGCAAACACCTTTCGCAACTGAAGAACAGTGATTCCTTGAATGTATGCCGTTATTGCGGCTTTAAGTTCATCAATCGTGTGTGGTCTGTTCCGATACACAGTTTGTTTCGCCGCACCCCATAAAAAGAAATCGAGGGGAGTCAGATCAGGAGATCTTGCAGGCCACAAATTCTTTGAAATTATTCGTTCACCAAACACGTTGCGCAGGAAAGCCATTGAGATGTTAGATGTATGTGCTGTTGCCCCGTCTTGTTGGAACCAACCATTATTCATTTCCACTTGTGTTATTTGATGCGTAAAGTTCTCTAAAATATCAGAACAATAACGTTCACTATTGATTGTGTTTGCAAAAAAAATTGGTCCAACAATACGTGCTCTACTCACAGCAACCCAGACTCCAATTTTTGCTTCGTGTAAGGACTGTTCATGTAAAGCGCAAGGGTTAGTTGTCGACCATACTCGAGTATTTTGTGAACTTATATAATCACGGTTTAACAATGTAATTAAGGTATTGAATAAATTTTTTTCCAAAATGCTTAGTCATTTCTTTATACATATTTTCATAAATCCATAGTCACAATTCCAGTGCACAGCGACTTTCCGAACGCACGGTACATGAATGATTTGTGACATTTCTTTTGTTTCAACTTTTTACACACCAAGTGTAAATGATAAGCGGGTTAACGATTACTACTACTATTATTATTATTAATAATAACATATATATGTATGGTAGGCCATAAGAGCAATTAAGATAACACGAGAATAAATAAACAAAATTATTAACAAGGGCAAGTCAATACGTGATAAGAGAGGTACATTAGAGGTCTGACACTATTATAAAATAGAGAACAGTCATACATTATTTTTTTTATCATCTTAGTACACAACCATTCACATGGCGTCGCACTTCCTATACAAATCACAACAAAAATAACCTAACAAAGAACATTGTTATAAATAACAAAACAATACGAGTATGTAACATAAACAAATAATATTGAATTTTATAAAAAAAATTCAACCGAAATTACGATTCATACAGTAGCATGTAAATTAATCCGAACACAGGGAATTTTATGTTTTTTTTTCTACGTTGTGGCTACATTGCTAACAACACACATTCTGTAAGCTGTCTGTGCAGTGTGAAGTTGTTGTTCTTTGTCTCTACAGCAATTTCGTGAAATAAGTAGTGGATTATACAAGTGTATTTAATTTTTTATGACAAATTTATATATTGTTTTTGTGTCTGTTTACGTAATATATTGTAAAAATGGTCGTAACTCCCAAGAAAACGTTCAAAAATTGTTTCTCTCTCCGAGTAAACCGGTAGGACACAACAACAAATAGGTTCAGAGTGTGGCGTTGGACTAGCGACAGTGATTGCTACATTAAAACAATTTCGAGAAACTCGTTCCTTTTTAACTCGAAGGAAAGGAAAATGTGGCCGTAAAAGAAAAACCACTGCGACTCAGGATCGGTTTATTAGTAAGAACAAGTAAAGTGAATCCAAAATTAAGTACTGTGGACTTAAATCGACAAATTGCAGCCAGTGGAACGAATTTGCATGTGACAACTGTCAGACGCCGACTTCTTGATGCTGGATGGAAAGCTCGTCGACCGGCTAAAAAACAACTTTTGACCCAAGCAATGCGCAAAAAAACTGTTATTGTGGGCCAAAGCACACGCTACGTAGACTGCTGCAAACTGGAAAAATGTAATATTCTCCGATGAATCCCATTTTTATGTTCAGGAGCAAAAGGTTTCTTACGATCAGAAATCGGCAGATGAAAGAACATCACCGGCTCATATCCAGCAATCAGTTCAACATCCCCAGAAAAAAAATGTTTTGGGATTGTTTCACATTTGAAGGTCCTTGTTAATTAGTCCCCCAGTAAATGGTATGTTAAAAAGCGATGAATATATCCAAATTCTTAAGTCAAAGGTTGTGCCACAACTGCAAACAAAATTTCCACATGACAGTGGAGTGTTTCAACAAGATTTAGCGCCCAATTTACTCCCAAAAAAATGAAAGCATTTTTCGAACAAGAAAACAAAGTGTTGACACGCCAGGTAATTTCCCCAGATATAAACCTGATTGAAAATCTTAGTGCAATAGTAAAAAAACGACTCTCAAAAATGGATTGTACTATAAAAAAAAATAACCTCATTGCAGCAATAATATCAATATGGTTTCATGATGAAGAAATGGAGGCGAAGTAAGTCAGTGATCGGCTGGCTTGCATGTGCCGAAGCATCACGTCCAAGAGAGCACACCTGCTCCCTTACTTTTTGTAGCAGTTTTTCGTGCCCGTGCCTCTGGAAACTCCTCGGCTTTTATGGCTACTCTTCAGCCACGCTTTGGTCTCGCCGAGGTGAGCTGAGATGCTGGGCTTCAGTCTGTCTATCCCTATCCTTGTCCTCGGCATCTAGCACTTGTTCTATCCGTGCTAGAGGCAACTTCTCCTACTGTAGCTTTGCCCAACCCAGTGGTGTTATGCGTTTACCGTGCCGAAGGGTGGATGGCACTGGGGTTTTAGTCAGTGTCTTTAACGGTGCCTGTAGGATACCTGGCTCACTCCTACAGTAAGTGTGCCTTACCCCTGCATGCGGGGCTCTGCAGGGGCGGACTGAATATTTCGGATAGGGGCAATCACAAAAGATCTTTTAGGTCGCGGTGAGGAGGGGCTGTATAGGCCTGAACGCCCTTGTTGTATAATAATAATAATAATAATAATAATGATGAAGAAATTAAAAAATGTGCAGTACACTAATTAAATCTATGCCAAATCGCATACGTGAACTGATAAAACAATAGATGTGGCCATATTAGGAATTAAAAATAACAAATAGAATGTATGTATATTTTTTCAAAAATAAAGTAACTTTTTATAACATAACATCTGTGTTCGGATTAATTTGTACGTTAATGTAGTTTTTAAACAAAAAATTGGTCCACTGTCTTCTGTTACTAACACGTATGGCTTTTGAATGAAACACAGTCTCGCAAACGCGTTATCATTAATAGTTCAACTGGAATAACACGCTAGTAAAACATTCTCAAACTAGATGAAGTTATTCTATTACCATAATTTATTGCACAATCTATGCATGAACTGTACATTTAATCAAAATAAAAAAGATAGTTGCTGCCTCCGTAGCGTAGTGGTTAGCGCATTGGCCTGCCACGCGGAGGTCCCGGGTTCGATTCCCGGCGAGGGTCTGGAAATTTTCACAAGTCAAATCCCAAAGTTAATGTTACACAAGCCACCATTAGTCGCTAATGCCCAAGTTGTTGATGCGACTCTAAATGAATAAAATAAAAAAAAAAAAAAAAAGATAGGCGTATTTATAGGTTATGTTCAAGCTATCACAGCTCAAAATTATTATGTATATAAATATTTAAAAAAAAAGAATATTTACTTTTTAATAAAGAATATTACTTTTAAAAAAAAAAAGATAATTGAAGTCAAACATTTTAAATACTTAGGCGAGATCCCCGAACCCACAGTGGAGAGAAGATTGCAATGAAAACTCGACTGCAGAAAATAAAGGGGGCATATGGCATGACATTTACAATAAGAAATATAAGTCCATTGGAGTGAAGATTAAGTACTACAGCTCAGTCATTAAACCAGCAGCATTTATATGCAAGTGAGACTCTTACATTACAAAACATACAGAAGGAAGAACGGAATATCATGAGGAAAATTCTAGGTCCAAAATTAACAGAAGAAGGCTACAGGCTACGCTCACCAGGGAGTGCCTGGAAATGAGAGAGCGGATGCCTTAGCAAAGAAAGGTGCAGCCTCTCACTTCATAGGCCCAGAGCCATTCTGTGGAATTGGTGAGGGCTATTATAGAGGTATAGTCAGGGCCTGGGAAGAGGAGGCTAAAACCTCCTATTGGGAACAGGTGCCAGGTTGTGGACAGGCAAAGAAATTCATTGCCTATTCCAGCAGGAAGGCTGGGATATATAATAGACTAGGAAGACAGGACTTGAGGAGGGTAGTGGGCCTGATGACTGGTCATTGTAATCTTGGGTATCATTTATCCAAGATAGGAGTTGCTGAAGAGAGCCTGTGTAGATTCTGTCACGAGGCAGAGGAGAAGGTTGAGCACATTTTATGCAGTTGCAAAGTGGTTGGCTGCAAAAGAAGAGCGCTGATGGGTAAGGAGGTGTTAACACCTTCTCAGGTAAGTGCACTAGATCCTAGGCAGATCCTGCGCTTTATTGAAAGTGTGGGGCATGCTTAAATAAGGAATAGGGGCAATCACAAAAGATCTTTTAGGTCGCGGTGAGGAGGGGCTGCAGAAGCCTGAACGCCCACATAGTAAAGTAAGTAAGTAAGTACAGGCTACGCTCCACAAAAACAACCGAGAAGATGTATAACCTAGCGGCAGACATACGGGGAAAAGAAGGCTGCAATTCTATGGACACATCAGTAGACTCCTCCCAACACGACTCACTAACAAGATTCTTACTTACATACAAAAAGTTAAACTAACAACACCATGGATTACACAAGTGAAAATAGACTTACATAAGGCACAAATCGAGGGGTTAATGTCAAACAACACTACCTACAAAAACCTAATTTTTCAGGAGAGCCATCACCATTTATTTACCGTTGTTGTTGTTGTATAGGTCAACAGTCGGAAGGCTGGTTTCAACCTCTAGAGGTTTTACTAAGAATAAACGAGGAGTGAGGTGGTTTACCACTGCTTTCCTCACCAAGTTGAAAGAGTATGCTTATC
The DNA here is from genome assembly GCA_035578175.1 of Catonia carolina. Lineage (NCBI taxonomy): Eukaryota > Metazoa > Arthropoda > Insecta > Hemiptera > Achilidae > Catonia > Catonia carolina. Next base: position 779,687 of record JAQMRL010000040.1, read on the forward strand.
AGGATGCCAGGCCCTCCGAAAAGCACCCACTTTCTACTCTGCAAATGACACTTTTTTCACTTCATTCATCACAGGGTCTTGCTGTTTAGTAAAATTCATCACTCTCACGTGAGAAAACTCGTGAGTAGTGTGTTTTTCACCTCTACCTCTTTTGTTCTTAAATAGTTCAGTCATAATTGGCGAAACAGATCTATTTTATTTAGCACTGGAACCAACAGATCGATTTCAATTAATTTAACACTCCATCTGCTGTCCGTTATGGGCACATTTACCATTAAGAAATAAATTAAATTACACTAAATTTATAGTTGACTATATGTATGTATGTATATGTATAAATGATTTTGAAAAAGCATTTGACAGGGTCCGACATGAAAAACTAATAGAATTATTGAAAAACAAAAATATAGACAGACGAGATTTGCGAATCATCATCAATCTGTATTGGAATCAAAAGGCTAATATAAAGGTCGAAGAACAAAAGTCCGAGAATATTGATGTAAAGAGAGGAGTAAGACAGGGTTGTGTTTTGTCGCCACTACTGTTCAACATGTATAGTGAAGCCATATTTCAAGAAGCCATAACAGAACTGAGTGATGGAATCTCTGTGGGTGGAAGGATAGTAAATAACATAAGATTCGCTGATGACACCGTTGTGATGGCAGACACCCTGGAGTCGCTGCAAGAGTTGGTGAATAGAATTAACGATCATTGCATTGGATATGGACTTAGAATAAATGAGAAAAAGACTAAATTTATGATTGTCTCGAAAGCAGAACATGGAAATGAAACATTAACAATAGAGCAAACCCAAATAGAAAAAGTAGAGACATACAAATATCTGGGAACCTGGGTTGATGGCAAGAATGACCAAAGTAAAGAAATTAAAGTACGAATTTAAACTGCAAGGCAAGCATTCATAAAATTGAAGACAATGCTAACAAACAAAGACCTTCAGTTACCTCTCAGATTGAGGGCTCTAAGATGTTATGTATTTTCTATCGTACTATATGGGATGGAAGCTTGGACATTGAAGAAACAACACATAAAGAAGATAGAAGCGTTCGAAATGTGGTGTTACAGGAGAATATTGAAAATTCAGTGGGTCCAAAAGGTTACCAATGTTGAGGTGCTCCGACGTTTAAATAAGGAGTTGGAAGTTATGAAGAGTATAAAAACAAGAAAACTAGAATATTTGGGTCACATAACCAGAGGAGAAAAATATGAGTTGCTGAGAATTATTATGCAGGGAAGGATCCGAGGAAGAAGAGGCGTAGGAAGAAGACGCATCTCCTGGCTGCGGAATCTTAGAGAATGGTTCAACTGTAGTTCATTGCAACTATTCAGAGCAGCAGCCAGTAAAGTGACCATAGCCATTATGATATCCAACCTCCGATAGGAGATGGAACTTTAAGAAGAAGATATGTATAAATAACTGAGATAATAGAAAGACTATCAGATTAGAAGTAGTTTTTTCGCTCTCCTGAAAAATATTAAAAAATAGGTTTTTGTAGATAGTGTTGTTAGACATTAACCCCTCAAAATAGACCCAATAGGTATTGAAGACAGAAATACATTCAGAAACAGGATAAACGAGTGGAATGTGATGTCAGAGAATCAAGTCCTTAGGAAGAGAGGGACAAAGTGGACAGAAACGAGGAAGCAAACACATGGGGAAAGAATGAGAGAAGTATGGAAAATGAGAAAGAATTCCCAACAAATGAGTCGGAATGCTTTGCGCGATCCATCAGGGGTCCATAAGCACATAATAATAATTAATAATATTAAAAAAGAAACATCTAAAAATTTGTTGTGTTGTTTAGGTCAACAGCCGAAAGGCTGGTTTGAACCTCTAGAGGTTTTACTAAGTAAAATGAGGAGTGAGGTGGTTTACCAGTGCCTTCCTCACTGAGTGGAAAAGTACGCTTATCAGCATGCCGGGCCCTCTGAAAAGCACATATTTTCCACTCTGTAAATGACAACTTCACTTAATTCACCACAGGGTCTGGCTGTACAATGAAATTCATTACTTTCAGAGAAGATAACTCTGACTAGTGTCTTTTACACCTCTACCTCTTCTGTTCTTAAATGATTCAGTCATTTAATTGACTGACCATGTGATAAGAAACAGAACTATTTATTTTAGCCCTGCAACGAACAGATTGAGTGTAAATAATTTGACACTCCACCTGTCTGTTATGGGCTAAAAATTTGATCTAAATCAAAGAGAGCCAGATACACTAGGTTTTTTATACCACGATTTATCTCTTTGTCTGAATAGAATTTGATTTGATGAACAAATTTTAACCTACTGGTATTTGATACCAGTGATATTTTCACAAGTTTAAACTAAAAAAAAATCTGGTGTGAAACACTCACACAACTTTATCTTGCCAATGTAAATAATAAACAGCATAACCTGACATTAGTAATAAAACATTAGAAATGAACAAATAAATATAACCTAATTTGAATCGAGAGTGAATGATTCAACTGGTGGGTGAAAACATTACACGAATCGAAAATAAAACTTAATACGGCAAAATCCCTTCACGAAACTTTTACGCTCCGTCATGGTGATTGCCCACCAGTATACATAGACAATGAACCTCTCACAAAAACAGATACGGTCAAGTATCTCGGTCTGACTTTTGATAAACAACTAACTTGGAGCACACATATCAAACGGAAACGTTTATTACTGAATTCCTGACTTAAACTTCTAAATTCACTACTTCACAAACAATCAAAATTACCAATGGCACAAAAATTACGCACAGTTCTCTTTTGAAACCTATGTGGACAAATTTACGGTTTAACCAAACCCTCTAACTTGCAACGAATTCAAGCATTCCAGTCAAAAACATTACGCCTTATAGCAAAAGCACCTCTTTACGTTAGCAACAAAACCTTACATACAGATTTGAAAACACAACCAGTACAAAATTCCATTAAATACCTATACAAACCCTTTCACGACAAGTCACACGAACAGGAGAACCCACTGGTGCGTTCGCTTTCCACCGTCCATTTACCTGATAATCCCCCTAGACGCCTTAAAAGACACTGGAGTAGAGAACTGCTAATTTGATATACAAATTTCATTCTTGATGAAGCACCAATGGGGGCCCTACCCCTCTCATGCCTATCATCTCATTTACATTATTATCTCAATCATCACATTTGCTTGTTGTAAAATTTTACAGTTGTAAATAAAGAATTAGAGAAAAAAAAACTGGTTAAATAAATTGAAAATAAAAAACCAATGGACATAGAAAGAAAATGTTAATGAAGTACACAAGCTGAAACATTTGAAAATGATTTTAAATAAAATAAACGATTCTATTAAAAATCTCAAAATGTTTTATGAAAATTTTATAAAGCCTACCATTGATTAAAAGCTCAAACATACTTAGACAAAGTGCTACTATGGTTGAACAAATGGAGACTAAAAGTGAACGCAAATAAATCCGTCCAAGTTATATTTACTATGAGAAGAGAGGAATGCCCATCAGTACTCCTAGGTAATGATGTACTCCCGCGACAAGTTCACGTGAAGTACGTTGACAGGAGATAACTTGGCGACATCACATAGTACGTAAACGGAACATACTTAATTTAAAATACATGAAGTTTAACTGGTTATTAGGAAGAAGATCACAATTATCTGTTGAAAATAAGGTCTTGATCTATAATACAATTTTCAAGCCTGTTTGGAAGTATGGCGCTCAGCTTTGTGGTACGTACATCCAGCAGATCCAATTTAGAAATAATACAACGCTTCCAAAATAAAGTATTAAGATCGGCGAGTAACACTGGGTGGTTTATAAGAAACTCGGAAATACATGATCATCATTCGTATTCGTACTATAACAGAAGAGATAAGAGAGCTGAGCCTCCGGTACCAGCTAAGATTAAACTATCACCAGAACCACTTGGCATTAAATTTACTGGACAACAGTTAGGAAACGAAGCGCTTCAAAAGACATCATATCCTCGACTCAGACCAACGTTTAATCCATACACAAAATTAAATTCACCATTCATCTTCATCACTACTTTTTAATCTAAAGTAAAATTAAAATTTTATTTTACTTTTCAATGGTTAACTTCTTTTACAATGCAAGTTAATTTTGTAAAACTTTGCAACTTTTCCTAGTTTGTTATCAACTTAATTTTCTAATTTTATTCAGTTGAAGTGAGAGCAAAGGCTTTTTACTTCACTCATGTCAGTTTAGTTTTTTTTTTTAATAATGATTTGCTTAAAACCACATTGTAAAGAAGTTAAAAAAAAAACAAACCATTGACCAAACATTTCAGCCAACACCATTATAATCTGTTTCTAATGTAATGCAATACTGAAAATGATATTCCACAATTTTGTTTTGAAACTGAAGTTATGCAACTGAATGTTCATTTAATTTTATTTACCTAATCAAAAAAATAAATATACAGCAGATAGAAAAACGAGAAAAAAAAATATTAGATAGTGAAAACTATTAACAAGAACTTTTGGTTCAGATATAAACAAAATAAGGAAAAAAATGTACCATGTACATTTTGGTGAATATTTAATGAAATTATACATTATTTTCGTGAAATACCGAAACTTTGTAATGATGTAATAAACAGAGTTCATAAGTTTTCATTAAAATCAAATTGAACATTCGAAAAATAAATAAAATGACGACCATACACAAAATATCAAACTATTAAAAACCGAAACAATGGAAAAAGGGAACAAAACTTTTTATAATTTTTCGTAATCGTTATTAGAAGGAACGAATAAAAAAATACCCCTAACGTAACACGATTAATTAACAAAAGACTTTTTAAAAACAGGAAGGGTGAGTTAGTATTTTAAAATGACCCCATTGTAACAATAGTTTTTGGCTACGCTACAAAAACCCATTACTAATGGACGAACATTCTTTAAAAAAAATCACATTTTCTTGTTCGAACAAAGAAATTCCGTTAAAATTAAACGAATTTTACATTTAATCGACAACCAGATGTGTAAAACACGCGGTAATATTACACAAAAATGTACAATATATTAAAATAATTAAAACTAAAACAACGTGGTTAGGTTAAAACAATCTTACCTTCATTATGTTCTCCATCCAACTGTTCCTCTAATATGCTTTCGACCATTTTTAATTTTATAATTAATTAACGAAATATCACAAAAAAAATAATATAATAACAAAAATAAGACACGGTAATATTAATTATTAATATACACAGGTACTTCGGATCACGTTATACAAATTTACTTATACTAAACAAGTAAATTTATTTATATATTATAAATTTACAAATAAATAATATCACAGACTTGTTTAATTATATAAATAATCAGTCAGGAATTAATACGAAAACTAATCAAATTATAATTTATGGAAACATAACCTGATTAAAAACACGAGATCAAAAAATTTTATTAGAAAATATTTTAACAACGACAACAACAAATACGACAACCAGAATGACGATTTGCGGAATAAAAGTTGAAGAAATTATGAAAATTAATACTATTATAAATCATAATAAATATTCACTAAATTTAGTTAGATGGTAAAACTAAATACATCATCTAACCAGCGCACACTGAAACACGATCTAACCAAACTTCCCAATACCAAACGAACCACACCAACGAAACTGGACTAGGTGTTACCAACACGCGGGCTGCGCATTAAATGACGAACGCTACCGAGTGTTCAACCTTCAAATAGTGTTTTTCAACAGGCACACTTTTATTACTTTATTATTACTTCTACTATTACTGCTACACTACATTTCGTAGTGTGTTCGTATTGGTCTATTGTATAATAAATACTTCATGATGCAACGTGGAACTCGTTTGCGCATGCTCCCATGTTCAAAACATTTTACGCAGCTAAAAACTAAACTACGACGGAACGGCAAGATATACCAGTGGTACCAATACACCGGCCACAATTAATAAACACCGATAAACAGGAATGGGAACGTATTACAAAGGGTGTTCCAAAATATTATTATTATTACAAAACATCAAAGCATCTTAAATACAACTCTGTATATTGCATAACATTTACACACCCAATTTTAAAAAGATGGTGTAAAACACTCACACGACTTTCTCTTGCCAATGCAAATAATGGAGACACACACACACACACACACACACCCCCCCCCCATACAACTCGACACTAGAAATAAGCTCAAAAAACTTAACCTAATTTTTAATCATGAGTGAATGATGCAAAATTAAAACCAACCTTAAGTTTTTGGCTTAATAATAGGGAAAATCACTTTTTGCCGCTAAACTAGGCTCTGAAGAGCAAGAGGCTTTAAATAACATTTTTACAATCCCAATTTTGAAAAAAACAATCTGGTGTGAAACACTCACACGACTTTCTCTTGCCAATGCAAATAATGACCCATACAATGAAACATTAGAAATAAACTCAAAAACCGTAACCTAATTTTAATCATGAGTGAATGATGCAAAATGAAAACCAACCTTAGTTTTTGGCTTAATAATACGGAAAATCACTAAACTCGTGCTAGCCTAGTTTACTAAGCACCAATCCATGCACTAGAAGAGCCGGACATCACAGAGAGCCAAAAAAGCTCGAATTAGTAAGTCAAAATTTAAAGCAATGATTGTTTTTTTCTTATATCCATGGGATTGTGTACATTCACTGGGTTCCTGAAGGTCAAACAATCAATATTACTACCTTGAGGTACTTTCTAAACTACGTCAAAGAGTAAGGAAAAACACCCCGAAATGTGGAAAAATTAATCATGGGTTCTCTCTCCACGAAGACAATGCGCCAACTCATTCCGCGTTATCCGTCAAAAGATTCCTAGCCAAGTACAGCATCTCAGTGTTAGAACCTTATTTACCAGATCTTGCACCATGTGACTTCTACCTGTTCCCTAAGGTGAAATCTGCATTAAAAGGGACAAGATTTGAGTCTGTGGAAGCAGTAAAAGAGAAACCGGCACGTATCCTGAAGGAGCTGAAAGAAGATGACTTCCAGCACTGTTTCCAACAATGGAAAATTCGCATGAAGCGTTGTAGGGGTAGAGAAGGAGTGTATATTGAAGGTGACAATAAGTGATTATGTTTGTTTAGGTCATCAGCCGAAAGGCTGGTTTGAACCTGTAGAGGTTTTACTAAGTAAAACGAGGAGTGAGGTGGTTTACCATTGCCTTCCTCACTAAATGGAAAAGTATGCTTATCAGCATGCCGGGCCCTCTGAAAAGCACATATTTTCCACTCTGTAAATGACACCTTCACTTCATTCACCACAGGGTTTGGCTGTACAATGAAATTCATTAATTTCCGAGGAGATAACTCTGATTAGTGTCTTTTACACCTCTTACCTCTTCTGTTCTTAAATGATTCAGTCATTTAATTGGCTGACCATGTGATAAGAAACAGAACTATTTATTTTAGCCCTGCAACGAACAAATTGAGTGTAAATAATTTGACACTCCATCTGTCTGTTATGGGCAAAAGTGATTATGTATAAAATAAAAATAAAATTTTTTACAACGTCAGTCTCATTATTTAATAGCCAGACCTCGTATATTCACATAGTCGAGACAAAATATAAAATAAAAAACAAAAACAATTTTATCAAAGATAAAGCAGCGAGTGAATAACTTAAACGAAACCCCCTATACATCTGTTGATGCGGACAACCTTCTTGAATGTTCGTAAAACAAACAACATCACACGATACTTCCCCTCCAAGGAGATACCGGCAACGACCCCACCTCTACACCCAATGACACAAACACTTGTGTTTCAACTGCGTAGACGAACGACCACATGGTCTCTCTCCTATGTTATGTAGTGGCACACCCGACTCTCTTATAAAATATACAGCACAAAAACAAACAGCTATGCCATATCGAGGGGTTAATGTCAAATAACACTATCTTCTTCTTCTTCTTCTTAAAGTTCCATCTCCTATCGGAGGTTGGATATCATAATGGCTATGGTCAGTTTGCTGGGTGCTGCTCTGAATAGTTGCAATGAACTACAGTTGAACCATTCTCTAAGATTCCGCAGCCAGGAGATGCGTCTTCTTCCTACGCCTCTTCTTCCTCGGATCCTTCCCTGCATAATAATTCTCAGCAACTCATATTTTTCTCCTCTGGTTATGTGACCCAAATATTCTAGTTTTCCTGTTTTTATACTTTTCATAACTTCTAACTCCTTATTTAAACGTCGGAGCACCTCAACATTGGTAACCTTTTGGACCCACTGAATTTTCAATATTCTCCTGTAACACCACATTTCGAACGCTTCTATCTTCTTTATGTGTTGTTTCTTCAATGTCCAAGCTTCCATTCCATATAGTACGATAGAAAATACATAACATCTTAGAGCCCTCAATCTGAGAGACAACTGAAGGTCTTTGTTTGTTAGCATTGTCTTCAATTTTATGAATGCTTGCCTTGCAGTTTCAATTCGTACTTTAATTTCTTTACTTTGGTCATTCTTGCCATCAACCCAGGTTCCCAGATATTTGCATGTCTCACATCTACAAATCTACAAACACTATCTACAAATATCTATTTTTTAAATATTTTTCAGGAGAGCAAAAAAACTACTTCTAATCTGATTCTGTTCCTATTATTTCAGTTATTTATAGATGTAGTCAATTATAAATTTAGTGTAATTTAATTCATTTCTTAATGGTAAATGCGCCCATAATGGGCAGGTGGAGTGTGTAAATTAATTGCACTCAATCTGTTCGTTGCAGGGCTACAAAAAATAGATCTGTTTCTTATCACATAGTCAGCCAATTATGACAACTATTTAAGAACAAAAGAGGTAGAGGTGTACTGTGACACTAGTCAGAGTTATCTCCTCTGAGAGTAATGAATTTCACTACGCAGCCAGACCCTGTGGTGAATGAAGTGAAGGTGTCATTTGTAGGGTGGAAAGTGAGTGCTTTTCGGAGAGCCTGGCATGCTAATAAGCATACTCTTTCAACTCGGTGAGGAAGGCAATGGTAAACAACCTTACTCCTCGTTTTTACTTAGTAAAACCTCTAGAGGTTCAAACCAGCCTTTCGGCTATTGACCTAAACAACAACAACCTAACATTAGTAATAAAACATTAGAAATAAACAAAAAAACTAACCTCAATAAACATAACCTAATTTTCATCATGAGTGAAAGACGCAAAATGAAAATCAACCTCAGTTTGGCTTAAAAATACGGAAAATCACTCATTCATGCTAAACTAGACTCTGTAGAGAAAAACGCTCTAAATAAAAGTTGTAGATCTTTTAATTTCCTATAAATTTGATTATATACACTTTTGTGTACGCCCATAACGGGCTGGCGTAGTATTTTTATTAAATAAAAATACACGAAAAACCTACCAACTTTAATTAATGCCATTAAAATTCAAGTATGAAATCATTTCACAGGGGGAACCGAATGCCAGGCGAAATCTTTCGCCAGCCGCAACTCGCTAATGAATGGATTTCGGACATATTTTTTTAGAAACTTTTTCTTATTTTTACTTTCCCTTGCCTATAGGCGTATAAATATAGGAAGGAAGGTATTGTTTTCATGTCGATTTTTCGAAATCGAGTTTTCACCGGATCTACAAGTTTTCAGACCCCCTGAATCCAAAAAAACATGTTTTTAGCGATTGGTCTGTGTGTGTGTGCGCGCGCGCGTGAACAGAATTTTTCATGAACGGACATCGTACTAACTTGAAACTTAAGTTGGACATTACTACCGGACCCGGTACGAACATTTCCATCAAAATCGGTCAACCGCAAGTAGTAGTAGTTTATTCGTGTAATTTTTCACTTTTTTGCGATTTTCTCAAAAACGAGTCCTACGATTTTCTTAAACGTCTCATTTACTACATTTTTTATGCTCTACAAGATAGGGCAGACGCCAAGTTTGCTAAAATTATTGGTAAAGCTGTTTTCAAGTAAAAAAATTGTTTTTTTAAGATTGCGGTTTTAAATATGTATTTTAGCGCAAAACTGTATAAATATAATAAAAGTTGTAGAGAATTTAAAATCCTACAACTTTTATTTTACATATTTTTTTGTATAACGCTTAAATTAGCGGCAATTTGCTATTTTCTGTTTTTTTCCCTCAAGAAAACGTGTGAAAAATCGATTTTTTTTAAGATTTCGACCTTAGTTTGCATTTTACGACAAAAGTGAATATAATAAAATTTATAGTCAATTAATGTTTAATCTTGTTCTTGGTATTCATGTATAGAGTGGTGCACGAAATGATACAACATTTGTTTTTGTTATAAAGTATTTTTTTTTTCATTGAGTGATGATGCCTACATCTGCCCATAACAGACAGGTGGAGTGTCAAATTATTTACACTCAATCTGTTCGTTACAGGGCTAAAATAAATAGTTCTGTTTCTTATCACATGGTCAGCCAATTAAATGACTGAATCATTTAAGAACAGAAGAGGTAGAGGTGTAAAAGACACTAATCAGAGTTATATTCTCTGAAAGTAATGAATTTCATTATACAGCCAGACCCTGTGGTGAGTGAAGTGAAGGTGTCATTTGCAGAGTGGAAAATATCTGCTTTTCAGAGGGACCGGCATGCTGATAAGCGTACTTTTCCACTCAGTGAGGAAGGCAATGGTAAACCACCTCACTCCTCGTTTTACTTAGTAAAACCTCTACAGGTTCAAATCAGCCTTTTGGCTGATGACCTGAACAACAACAGTCAATTAAAAGATCTACAACTTTTATTTAAAGCATTTTTCTTTACAGAGCCTAGTTTAGCGTGAAAGAGTGATTATCCGTATTTTTAAGCCACACTGAGGTAGATTTTTATTTTGCGTGTTTCACTCATGATTAAAATTAGGTTATGTTTATTGATGTCAGTTTTTTAAAATTATTTTTCATGTTTTATTACTAATGTTAGGTAATTATTTGCATTGGCATGAAAAAGTTGTGTGATTGTTTCACACCAGATTTTTATCCGTATAATCAGTTACTGATGTACCGCTCGCTCATCAGGAAACACCCTGTATAAGTCAGTTTTCTCGTGTGACACCCTGTATACATAAAACCATTTTTCATTCCTTATACTTTATTTGTTTCCGCTACTTAAGAATACTTATTTATTGCCAGCTATAAACCAATCGTCTGTACGATTTTCGAAAACTGATCACGCCACATTTTTAGTAAAACGTAATAGTAGGTAAGCCTACTTTTTAAAAAAAATCTGGTGTGAAACACTCACACAACTTTCTCTTGCCAATGCAAATAATTAATAATAAACCTAACATTATTAATAAAATATTAGAAATGAACAAAAACTAACCTCAAAAACATAACCTTATTTTAATCATGAGTGAATGACGCAAAATGACAATCGAACTCAGTTTGGCTTAAAAATACGGAAAATCACGCTAAACTAGGCTCTGTAGAGAAAACATGCTCTAAACAAAAGTTGTAGATCTTTTAATTTTCTATAAATTTAATTATATACACTTTTGTCGTAAAATGCATACTAAGACCGAAATGTTAAAAAAATCGATTTTTCTCACGTTTTCGTGAGAAAAAACCAGAAAATCGCAAATTACCGCTAAACTAAGCGTTATACAAAAAAATGTTTGAAACAGAAGTTGTAGGTTTTTAAGTTCTCTACAACTTTTATTATATAAGTTTTTGCGCTAAAATTTATATTAAAGCCGTAATCTTAAAAAAACAACGTTTTTACGTGAAAACAGCCTCACCGAGAATTTCAGCAAACATGGCGCCTACCCTATCTTGTAGAGAATAAAAAATTGAGTAAAAAAGGCGATTTTAAAAAAAATCGTAGGACCAGTTTTTGAGAAAATCGCAAAAAAGTGAAAAATTATACGAATAAACTACTACTTCCGGTTGACCGATTTTGATGAAAATGTTCGTGTCGCGTCCGGTAGTGGTATGTAACTTAAGTCTCAAGTTTCAAGTTCGAAAGATGTTCCGTTCTTGAGATATTCTGTTCACACACAGACCAATCGCTAAAAACATGTTTTTTGGGTTCAGGGGGTCTGAAAACGTATAGATCCGGTGAAAACTCGATTTCTTAAAATCGACATGAAAACAATACTTTCCTTCCTATATATTCATATAGGCAAGAGAAAGTAAAAAACTGGTGTGAAACAGTCACACAACTTTCTCTTGCCAATGCAAATAATTAACAATAAACCTAACATTAGTAATAAAACATTAGAAATAAACAAAAAACTAACCTCAATAAACATAACCTAATTATAATCATGAGTGAAAGACGCAAAATGAAAATCAACCTCAGTTTGGCTTAAAAATACGGAAAATCACGCTTTCACGCTAAAATAGGCAATGTACAAAAAATGCTCTAAATAAAAGTTGTATATCTCTTAATTTCCTATAAATTTAATTATAATACACTTTTGTCGTAAAATTCATTCTAAGGCCGAAATCTTAAAAAATTAAATTTTTCACACGCTTTCGTGAGAAAAAAAAAACAGAAAATTGCTTATTACCGCTAAACTAAGCGTTATACAAAAAAATGTTTGAAATAAAAGTTGTAGAGAATTTTAAATTCTCTACATTTTTCATGATATAAATTTTTGCGCTAAAATGCATATTAAAGCCGTAGTCTTAGAAAAACAACATTTTTACGCAAAAACAGCCTCACCAAGAATTTCAGCAAACATGGCGCCTACTCTATCTTGTAGAACATAAAAAATTTAACAAACAAGGCGATTTAAAAAAAAAATTGTAGGACCAGTTTTTGAGAGAATCACATAGAAGTGAAAAATTACACGAGTAAACTACTACTTCCGGTCGACCGATTTCGATGAAAATATTCGTGTCAGGTCCGGTAGAGGTATGTAACTTAAGTTTCAAGTTTCAAGTTCGTACGATGTTCCGTTCTTGAGATATTCTGTTCACACACACACACACACACACACGCACACGCGCGCGCACACACACAGACAAATCGCTAAAAACATGTTTGTGTGGGTTCAGGGGGTCTGAAAACGTGTAGCTCCGGTCAAAATTCGATTTCTTAAAATCGACATGAAAACAATACTGCTTTTCCTGTATATTCATATAGGCAAGAGAAAGTAAAAATTAGTACACCTGACAGCATGACACCGAAAGCAATTCGTTAAGAGTTAACCGATTTTCACAGTCACAATACTTTGATGATGAAATGGTGTAACCAAGTAGACAAGCTACAAGTCGATGACAATCGTAAAAGTTTTATTAGTCACACGATACACATAAAAACGTAGTCAGACAGAGCAGAGTGAACGTATTACGTGTCTGTTCCGTTTTTACTGCAGCACTTAGTCCCTCCCCACTCGACAACCCACACTAACAGTAATCAACAGTAAAATTACGATATGCACACCAACACACACGTGTAATTATAATGTATGACTGACAAGACTAAGAATCTGATGTAATACTGTGATATACACAATTTTTCACGACCAGTTACTGTCGCCTGCTGATGCAACTAATTGAGAAGGTTCCACAGAAACATAACATGGAACCATTTTTGACCGTTAAGAGAAGACCCCGCACCGGGGTTCTAGAGGTACCACGGTTACTATACACTACACGGTAGCCGTCACGCGCAGCTGCTCTGAAATATCAGATTATTTTTACTTTCTCTTGCCTATATGAATATATAGGAAGGAAAGTATTGTTTTCATGTCGATTTTTCGAAATCGAGTTTTCGCCGGATCTATACGTTTTCAGACCCCCTGAACCCAAAAAACATGTTTTTAGCGATTGGTCTGTGTGTGTGTGTGTCTGTGTGTGAACAGAATATCTCAAGAACGGAACATCGTACGAACTTGAAACTTGAAACTTAAGTTACATACCACTACCGGACGCGACACGAACATTTTCATCAAAATCGGTCAACCGGAAGTAGTAGTTTATTCGTATAATTTTTCAGTTTTTTGCGATTTTCTCATAAACTGGTCCTACGATTTTTTTTAAAATCGCCTATTTTACTCAATTTTTTATTCTCTACAAGATAGGGTAGGCGCCATGTTTGCTGAAATTCTCGGTGAGGCTGTTTTCACGTAAAAACGTTGTTTTTTTAAGATTACGGCTTTAATATAAATTTTAGCGCAAAAACTTATATAATAAAAGTTGTAGAGAATTTAAAAACCTACGACTTCTGTTTCAAACATTTTTTTGTATAACGCTTAGTTTAGCGGTAATTTGCGATTTTCTGTTTTTTTTTCTCACGAAAACGTGAGAAAAATCGATTTTTTTAACATTTCGGTCTTAGTATGCATTTTACGACAAAAGTGTATATAATTAAATTTATAGAAAATTAAAAGATCTACAACTTTTGTTTAGGGCATTTTTCTCTACAGAGCCTAGTTTAGCGTGAAAGCGTGATTTTCCGTATTTTTAAGCCAAACTGAGTTCGATTGTCATTTTGCGTCATTCACTCATGATTAAAATAAGGTTATGTTTTTGTGGTTAGTTTTTGTTCATTTCTAATATTTTATTACTAATGTTAAATTATATTGTAAATTATTTGCATTGGCAAGAGAAAGTTGTGTGAGTGTTTCACACCAGATTTTTTTTTTGCATCCAGGAGACTCCAAAACGGAGTATAGGACATGCCAAGATAAAACATATAAAACAAAAAGTTAATCTGCCGGCCGTATTGGCGCTGTTGGTAACGTGCTCGCCTCTCATCATGCGGTCCTGGGTTCGAATCCCACTCAGGCACGGCGTATTTTCATACGTTACAATAATCATTTAACGCTACAAAATCATTCAAACCCCCTGAACCCAAAAAAACATGTTTTTAGCGATTGGTGTGTGTGTGTATGTGTGTGCGTGCGTGCGTCTGAACAGATAATTTCAAGAACGGAACATCGTACGAACTTAAAATTTAAGTACGACACCACTACCGGACCCGACACGAACATTTTCATCAAAATCAGTCAACCGGAAGTAGTAGTTTATTCATGTAATTTTTCACGTTTCTGCGATTTTCTCAAAAACTCCTACAATTTTTTAAAAACTCGCCTCATTTACTAAATTTTTTATGCTTTACAATATAGAATAAGCGCCATGTTTGCTAAAATTCTTGTAGAGGCAGTTTTCACGTGTAAAAAACGATTTTTTTAACATTTCAGCCTCAGCATGCATTTTACGACAAAAGTGTTTTAATTAAATTTATAAAAAATTAAAAGATCTACAACTTTTACTTAAAGCATTTTTCTCTACAGAGCTTAGTTTAGCGTGAAAAAGTTATTTTCCGTATTTTTAAGCCAAACTGAGGGTGATTTCAAAAAAAGGTTTGAAATAAAAGTTGTAGGATTTTAAATTCTCTACACTTTTTATGATATAAATTTTCGCGCTATAATACATATTTAAGTCGCAATCTTAAAAAAACAATTGTTTTACGTGAAAAAAGCCTCACCAAGAATTTCAGCAAACATGGCGCCTACCCTACTTTGTAGAGCTTAAAAAAATTACGTAAATAAGCCGATTTTTAAAAAATCGTAAGACCAGTTTTTGAGAAAATCGCAAAAAAGTGAAAAATTACACGAATAAATTACTACTTCCGGTTGACCGATTTTGATGAAAATGTTCGTGTCGGGTCCGGTAGTGGTATGTAACTTAAGTTTCAAGTTAGTACGATGTTCCGTTCATGAGATATTTTGTACACACACGCACGCACACGCGCGCGCGCGCGCACACACACACACACACACACACACACACACACACACAAACCAATCGCTAAAAACATGTGTTTTGGGTTCAGGGGGTCTGTTTACGTGTAGATCCGGTGAAAACTCGATTTCTTAAAATCGACATGAAAACAATACTTTCCTTCCTATATATTCATAAAAGCAAGAGTAAGTAAAAATACATGTAAACGGTAGAAAGAAACAAATCAATCAATTTTATAGTTAGTCAAGTATTTCATGTGAAGAAGCAGCAGAAAATTTACATCCACAAATTACTTATCAGTTTTTTCATGTACAATTAATAATATAATTATGTGACAGAAAAGAATTTGCAATAAAAAATAAAACAATAAAATAAAATTACGCGTAAATTTAATGGGTTTTTTTAAGGCTACGACGGAGAAATTAAAGCTTACTGCGACTTATGCATTACAAGTGCATGATTAGCGCCCGTGCTGCGTACACGTTTATCGCCTGGCATCAAAGGGGTATTTAGTAAAATTTAATTTACTGTAAATAGCAGACAACCAGTAGGCTATAGTTCAGCCGCTCTAAGTTTGCTCCTCCTTCTGTCAACAAACCAAAACCAGCTACTACAGGGTGCACGCTAGAGTCCGTGACTTTATGGATGTCGTATTCCTATTAAGTCAACTATTTTTTAAATTAGAAGTACTTAAAGTACTAAAAACATCAGTCGTGATATGTTGTAGGCCTAACAATTTCATTTATAAAAATACTTTTGAAAGTACAGTGGAACCTCTCTAATTCGTCTCGTTCGGGACCGAAGGAGTGACGAAATACAGAAAGTGACGAATTATGGAATTTGCTATGAACGGTTAATAAATAACATACTCGTACGTATATTAGTTCCATAGAAGTCGAATTACATAAATGAAACTTACATTAACGATAAACACAATAAGTAATTCCAAGTCCTATAACTACAGTAAATTTGTATTAGTCTACGTATCTAGTTTTATACTACTTCAGAAATTCTGTATATAGTTGTACTTACATTTTCTAATTTGTAGAAGGCACAACACAGTACACGTTACCGAATATAAAATTACAATCGAAAAAGTATAAATTTGCAAAATCGATGAAACGAATCTTTAACTATGTATCACTTAACACTACAAAAAATCACATTAAAATTTAGAAAACGTTACTTAATTATACTAATATGTAGGCCTATGTAAAATGCCAAATTTATTTCTTGAAAAAGTGGGTTATCTTCTTTTGTACCAACGAGTTCTTTTCTTTTTCCACAGCCAACTGGCGAATTTGTCGTATTACAATTAATTTTGATAACTCTGCTTCTTTCTGTCTTTCATAACATTCGATGCACTTCGTCAGCATTCCTTCTATTTCTCGATACGTACCAATATTTTCAGGGCTTGAAACATATTCTTCGTTGCTATCTTCCTCAACAGGTGAATCTTTGTTTTGAACGTAGGCCACAATTTCTTTGTCACTTAAAATCTCATACCCAAGTTCGTTAGTACAATACAACTTGCACAGGATGTTTTCCTTGTATATTACTAAAGATTAACAGTGTAAACAGGAGGCTATTAGTCATCAGCAGCGTTGATACGTGACTACGGCGCAAACACGTATCGCAGACACACACACACACAATGGTTCAACTGGGGAGGGCTGACGAATTATAGAAGGTGATGAATTAGAGAGTGACGAATTAGAGAGGTTTTACTGTATTTTGTTGTTACTTTTTAATCAGCGTGTACACATTTTTATATAATGTGCATGATCAGTGACGTCATTATTTGTTTACATTAGGAGCAAACTAAGGGAGGCTGGACTGTAGATTGTGTGGAACTACAGCTAGGCGGAGCGGCCATCGCAATACTAGTCTCTCCGAAAACATTGACTCCACTTAATGGGAACGGCTAAGCATTTACTCAAAAATAACATTTTAAACTTTTACTTAACTGCCCATAACAGACAGGTTGGGTGTCAAGTGCGACTCTTTTTTACTTTCTCTTGCCTATGTGAATATATAGGAAGGAAAGTATTGTTTTCATGACAATTTTTAGAAATCGAGTTTTCACCGGATCTACAAGTTTTCAGACACCCTGAACCCACACAAACATGTTTTTAGCGATTGGTCTGTGTCTGTGGGTGTGTGTGAGTATACAAAATATCTCAAGAACTGAACATCGTACAAACTTGAAACTTAAGTTACATACCACTACCGGACCCGGCACGAACATTTTCATCAAAATCGGTCAACCGGAAGTAGTAGTTTATTCGTGTAATTTTTCACTTTTTTGCTATTTTCTCAAAAAACTGGTCCTACTATTTTGTGAGTGAGTGTGTGTGTGTGTGTGAACAAAATATCTCAAGAATGGAACATTGTACGAAGTTGAAACTAGAAACTTAAGTTATGCACTTTTTTGCGATTTTCTCAAAAACGGCTCCCACGACTTTTTTTTAAAAATCGCCTCATTTACTACATTTTTTATGTTCTACACGACAGGGTAGGTACCTTGTCTGCTGAAATTCTTGGGGAGGCTGTGCTCTCGTAGAAAAAAATGGTTTTTTAAAAATTGCGACTCCAATATGCATTCTAGCGTAAAAATGCATGTAATAAAAGTTGTAGAAAATTTAAAAACGTACAACTTTCATTTCAAGCGTTTTTCTCTACAGAGCCTAGTTACAACAATTACCGACAATTACTGAATCTCCGTATTTTTAACTTCCAACAGAGTTTGATTTTCATTTTGCGTCATTTACTTTAACCAGTTCGGTTGTACGGCGCTGAACTTTAAGGAACTACCAGCAGAAGTAACATAGAGATAATTCAAAGGTTCCAGAAAAAGGTTCTTCGGGCTATAACAAGGGCACCATGGTTTGCAAGGAATGGAGATATACAACATAATTGCAAACTTCCTGATGTAATGGACGAGGTAAGGCGTTTTAAATAAAAAATATCTGGCAAGACTTGAAAAGTTACGAAAATTAATTAGCCATAAATCTTATAAAAAAATGAAAAAGTTAGGCGCCTGAAACGTTACCATGTTTTAGACTTGTCTGAAAGAGTTTAAATGTATATGAAATTGTAGTGAAAAGTATTCCATATTGTAAAATCTGGTGTGAAACACTCACACAACTTTCTCTTGCCAATGCAAATAATTTACAATATAATTTAACATTAGTAATAAAATATTAGAAATAAACAAAAAACTAACCTCAATAAACATAACCTTATTTTAATCATGAGTGA
This sequence comes from Catonia carolina, assembly GCA_035578175.1. Lineage (NCBI taxonomy): Eukaryota > Metazoa > Arthropoda > Insecta > Hemiptera > Achilidae > Catonia > Catonia carolina. The sequence goes on from JAQMRL010000040.1 coordinate 798,660, forward strand.
AACACTCAAAATGAAAATCAACCTCAGTCTGGCTTAAAAATACGGAAAATCACTATTTCACGCTAAACTAGGCTCTGTAGAGAAAAATACGTTAAATAAAAGTTGTAGATCTTTAAATTTCCTATAAATTTGGTTATATACACTTTTGTCGTAAAATGCATATTAAGGCCAAAATCTTAAAAAAATCGATTTTTCACACGTTTTCGTGAGAAAAAATCAGAAACTCGCTAATTACTGCTAAACTAAGCGTTATACAAAAAAATGTTTGAAACAGAAGTTGTAGGTTTTTAAATTCTCTACAACTTTTATTATATAAGTTTTTGCGCTAAAATTTATATTAAAGCCGTAATCTTAAAAAAACAACGTTTTTACGTGAAAACAGCCTCACCGAGAATTTCAGCAAACATGGCGCCTACCCTATCTTGTAGAGAATAAAAAATTGAGTAAATAGGCGATTTAAAAAAAAATCGTAGGACCAGTTTTTGAGAAAATCGCAAAAAACTGAAAATTACACGAATAAACTACTACTTCCGGTAGACCGATTTTGATGAAAATGTTCGTGTCGCGTCCGGTAGTGGTACGTAACTTAAGTTTCAAGTTTCAAGTTCGTACGATGTTCCGTTCTTGAGATATTCTGTTCACACACAGACCAATCGCTAAAAACATGTTTTTTGGGTTCAGGGGGTCTGAAAACGTATAGATCCGGTGAAAACTCGATTTCGAAAAATCGACATGAAAACAATACTTTCCTTCCTATATATTCAAATAGGCAAGAGAAAGTAAAAATGTAAATATCTTCATACATAGTCAAAGTTTATAATGAGAGGCACTCAGAGTAATGAGGCCTCAACTTGTGATTTGTAAATTCAAAACATTTGTTTATAGTTTATTTTAAAAAAACTGATTGTAAATAATGTTCATTAAAAAAAAATTGCATCATCTATTATTCACTCATAATTAAACATAGGTGTCATAATGTTTTATTATTTACATTGGCAGAAGAAAGTCTATGAACGTTTCACACCAGTTTTTACTTTCTCTTGCCTATTTGGATATATAGGAAGGAAAGTATTGTTTTCATGTCGATTTTAAGAAATCGAGTTTTCACCGGATCTATACGTTTTCAGACCCCCTGAACCCAAAAAACATGTTTTTAGCGATTGGTCTGCGTGTGTGTGTGTGTGTGTGTGTGTATGTGAACAGAATATCTCAAGAACGGAACATCGTACGAACTTGAAACTTGAAACTTAAGTTACATACCACTACCGGACGCGACACGAACATTTTCATCAAAATCGGTCAACCGGAAGTAGTAGTTTATTCGTATAATTTTTCAGTTTTTTGCGATTTTCTCAAAAACTGGTCCTACGATTTTTTTTAAAATCGCCTATTTTACTCAATTTTTTATTCTCTACAAGATAGGGTAGGCGCCATGTTTGCTGAAATTCTCGGTGAGGCTGTTTTCACGTAAAAACGTTGTTTTTTTAAGATTACGGCTTTAATATAAATTTTAGCGCAAAAACTTATATAATAAAAGTTGTAGAGAATTTAAAAACCTACAACTTCTGTTTCAAGCATGTTTTTGTATAACGCTTACTTTAGCGGTAATTTGCGATTTTCTGTTTTTTTTCTCACGAAAACGTGAGAAAAATCGATTTTTTTAACATTTCGGTCTTAGTATGCATTTTACGACAAAAGTGTATATAATTAAATTTATAGAAAATTAAAAGATCTACAACTTTTGTTTAGAGCATTTTTCTCTACAGAGCCTAGTTTAGCGTGAAAGCGTGATTTTCCGTATTTTTAAGCCAAACTGAGTTCGATTGTCATTTTGCGTCATTCACTCATGATTAAAATAAGGTTATGTTTGTTGAGGTTAGTTTTTGTTAATTTCTAATGTTTTAATACTAATGTTAGGTTTATTGTTAATTATTTGCATTGGCAAGAGAAAGTTGTGTGAGTGTTTCACACCAGATTTTTTTCTAATATATGACCCATTATCTCGGAAGAACACAGTAGGCATTCAACAGTGTTCTTAGAACCTCTCTTACACCCGGATTGGAAAGGGTTGGAGAAGTCGACAAGAAAGGAACAATCATTTTTTATTACAATGAATATGAAGAAAGGAGAAGATCCGAATGAATTCTAGGAAGTCGGATCTTACGGGAGATAAAGGAGATCCCTTCCTGTCAGGAAGCGGAATAATAATAAAATCCACATCATCAGTAACCTACCGGTCACCGGGGAGAGAGAGAACAATGAGAATCGAAGGGTGACACCCCACAATGCAACTGGAAATTTTATACATTACTCATGCGCCCGCGTTGCGTGCACAATTATTGCTAACATCATAGGGGTGCTCAACATAAACTGGTTAAATCAGGTTTACCATACGTCCTGGATTAGCCCGGACAGTCCGGGATTTTCGGACATCTCTATTTAAAAAGACCGGTGGCCAGGAAAATATATCTGTTTCGGTTACAAGGGAGCTATTTAACATAACACAAAATCTGTGAAACACACACACACACACACACACACACGACGTTCTCTTACCAATGCTAATAATGACTAATATAACCTAACATTAGTAATAAAACATTAGATATAAATAAAAAACTAACCTCAATAAACATAAACCTAATTCTAATCACAAGTGAATGACGCAAAAAGAAAATCGACCCGAGTTTGGCTTAAAAATACGAAAAATCATGCTTTTACGCTAAACTAGGCTCCGTAGAGAAAGATGCTCTAAATAAAAATTGTATATCTTTTAATTTTCTATAAATTTAATATATACACTTTTGTCGTACAATGAATACTAAGGCAGAAACTTTTAAAAAATCGATTTTTTTTTAAACGTTTTCGTGAAAAAAAACAGAAAATCGCTAATTACTGTTAAATTAAGCGTTATACAAAAAAAACCTTGAAATAAAAGATTTTAAATTATTTATAACTTTTATTATATAAATTTTGTGCGCTAAAATCCATATTAAGGCCGCAATCTTAGAAAGAAAAAAAAACTTTTTACGAAAGCATAGCCACCCCAAGAATTTCAAGAGCCGTTTTTGAGAAAATCGCAAAATGGTGAAAAATGACACGAATAAACTACTTACTCCCGGTTGACCGATTTTGATGAAAATGTTCGTGCCGGGTCCGGTAGCACTTATCTCTAACTAAAGCCTTTCGCTTTGTAGGCTAGCGCGCTACCGCCACACAGACGGTTTCAACAGTACATTTGTTACGTCCAGCCATACTTGTAATGTTTACAATTATTACTTTCTCTTGCCTATATGAATATATAGGAAGGAAAGTATTGTTTTCATGTCGATTTTAACAAATCCACTCTTCACCGGATCTATACGTTTTCAGACCCCCTGAACCCAAAAAACATGTTTTTAGCGATTGGTATGTGTGTGTGTGTCTGTGTGTGTGTGTCTGTGTGTGAACAGAATATCTCAAGAACGGAACATCGTACGAACTTGAAACGTGAAACTTAAGTTACGTACCACTACCGGACTCGACACGAACATTTTCATCAAAATCGGTCAACCGGAAGTGGTAGTTTATTCGTGTAATTTTTCACTTTTTTGCGATTTTCTCAAAAACTGGTCCTACGATTTTTTTAAAAATCGCCTGGTTTACTCAATTTTTTATTCTCTACAAGATAGGGTAGGCGCCATGTTTGCTGAAATTCTCGGTGAGGCTGTTTTCACGTAAAAACGTTGTTTTTTTTAGATTACAGCTTTAATATGCATTTTAGCGCAAAACTTTATATAATAAAAGTTGTAGAGAATTTAAAATTCTACAACTTTTATTTCAAACAATTTTTTGTATAACGCTTAGTTTAGCGGTAATTTGCGATTTTCTGTTTTTTTTCTCACGAAAATGTGTGAAAAATTGATTTTTTTAAGATTTCGGCCTCAGTATGCATTTTACGACAAAAGTGTATATAATTTAATTTATAGAAAATTAAAAGATCTACAACTTTTGTTTAGAGCATTTTTCTCTACAGAGCCTAGTTTAGCGTGAAGCGTGATTTTCCGTATTTTTAAGGCAAACTGAGTTCGATTGACATTTTGCGTCATTCACTCATGATTAAAATAAGGTTATGTTTTTGAGGTTAGTTTTTGTTTATTTCTAATATTTTATTAATAATGTTAGGTTTATTATTAATCATTTGCATTGGCAAGAGAAAGTTGTGTGAGTGTTTCACACCAGATTTTTTTTATTTTATAAATATTTACGGTCCAGCAGCTGATCTAAATTTAAAATCTAATAATGTGTAACTAGGCAACAAAGAAAAACATTCATAATATATTATACAAGACCCACCGGGTTGGTCTAGAGGTACAGTCGTCGCCAATATCAGCTGTTTGACAGCTGATTTTCGGAGACGAAGATTCCTGGTTCAAATCCTAGTAAAGGTAGTTACTTTTATACGGATTTGAATGCTAGACAGTGGTTACCGGTGAACTTTGATGGTTGGGGTTCATCAATTAACCATACACTCTCAGGAATGGTCGACCTGGGTCTGTACAAGACTACACAATCTCATTTACACGTCATACACATCATCTTCATCTCATTGGGTCATGGGGTTGCTTATTGTTCTCAATTGAACAGATTGCAACGTACACAAATGAGGAATAAAAAAAAAATATATATATAGGCCTATACAACACTTTATAACCAAGTATGAACTCAAAATACATTCAAAACCATTATTATAAATCATCATTATTATAATCATCATCATTATCATCATTATTAACCAAAAATCAACAATTAAACATCATCTGCATCAAAAACAATGTCTCGTCATTTTTAATATAATTTTAACTTCAATTTAATTACATCGCCACAACATTATTCAATAAATTTTTGTTTAAAAATTTTTTTTTTGGAAATAAATGTTCGGTTATCCGGACATTGGCACTTTATGCATAACTTACGGGCGTCCGGTAAACCGGATGTTATCAATACGTACGATATATCGACGTCCTGTTTTCCGGACATTAAACTGAAAGGATTTAAGGACGCAACTCCTCGTTTTATTTAGTAAAGCCTCTAGAGGTTCAAACCAGCCTTTCGGTTAATCTCCTAAACACATTTGCAAGAGAAAGTCATGCGAGTGTTTGACACCACATTTTTACTTTCTCTTGCCTATATGAATGAATATATAGGAAGGAAAGAATTGTTGTCATGTCGATTTTAAGAAATCGAGTTTTTACCAGATCTATACGTTTTTAGACCCCCTGAACCCAAAAAAACAGGTTTTTAGCGATTGGTCTCTGTCAGGTATATTATAAAAATATTGAAAAATTGACAGGTATCCTACAAAAATAAAAAACAGTGACAGGTATCCTATAAAAAAAATTGAAAATTGTTGTTGATTTTAAAATACATGTCATATGTAATAATTTGAAACTTGTATTGTGCCTGTAATAAAAGTAGGGAAGATTATTAAAATGTACCGTGTTTTAAAACACGTGATTTAGTGTTTCCTTTGAACAGGATTTAATCTTTAAAAAAAAAATTCTTTAATTTAAGGTATGATTTTGTTGTTCGTGAGGTAGTGTGAGTGATTAAAACGTATTCCAAGTAGATATCTCCATTCTTCTACTCCATTCAGCGGTAATAACCTGTAACTTTCACTCAACCACTTACCTGTTTTAAAATAATCTATATTAAAGGTTGCCTCCACCAGGACGTCGTAGAACGGCCCAACGTCCAAGACCCTGAAATTTCCTATGAAGGAATTTAAAAAAAAGGAAAGTTTGGGGGAAGTTTTGATAGGAGAATCAAAACCATGCTTCCAGTTGTTACTGTGAAATATCAGCTCAGATTTCTCTAGAGACCCACTGTTCTCGCTTTGTGGTTTGCGAGAAAATACGGCTGTTTTCAGATTACGGAATCCTTTCAGACAGTGAACATAAATTTTGTAACCAAAACATATTGCAACTTAATAAAAATCACCATACAAGGCCATTGGTGAATAAATCTTGGAGAAACAAGAAATTTCAGTAAATTCGCCAAGACATATACCTTTTTGTGTTTATAAATAATCAAACACGGTGCAGTGTTTAATATGGAGGTTCAAAAATAAATTTGTAGGTACAGTATCTCTAAAACAGTACCCAGAAGCGTTATAACTGTACTGAATAACGTTCATTCAAGTATCACCCATTATGAATACAATTCAATGTTGGAGTACATTCATCTGAAAAACTTATTTCTAGAACTAATCTAACAAAATGGGAAGATATATTTTTAAAAATAAATACAAGAGACGAATTTCAGTTTAACATTTTAGATTTATTTTTATAAATTTATATTTTTTTAAACGTTTCTTTTTGGTATTTAATTTAAAGTTTTTAACATTTTATAATTAAAATTTTAAATAATATTTCTTCTTTTTTTTAAATTTGAACAGAATTAAATTATTTTTGTTAATTATTTTTATTTTTATATATTTTTAACGTATTTAAAGTAGGTATTTAATTTAAAGTTTTTAACATTTTATAATTAAAATTGTGTTTTTATTATTAGCCCATTATTATTATTTTTAATATTATTATTATTATTATTATTATTTAATCAAAAAAACTAAATGATTTCACTAATTCTACATGAAATTTTTTTTTTATTTACTATTATTTAACTATATTTTTGTTTTATATTTTCCATTTAAAATGGTTCTAAAAAAAAGGTTATTTTTTTCTTTTCTTCATTTTTTTTTATTTAGTTGTACAAAAGAAAATTAAAAGAAAATTACCTTTTTTAGTGAGTATCCAATCACAGCACCTTCGAACTTTACGCGTACACAATAGAAGAAAAACTCTGACGATCTTCTACACACACACGGCTGACCGGGGCGCTAATTACCGGCGTACGGAGGGGGGAAAACCAATCAAACTAGCCGTTATGAAAGGCATTGGCAAACCGGCTTAAAACAAACACGTTAATTGGCCGCAAAAAGTGCTGAAGTAACAGTAGGCCCCTCTACAAAAAGTACGTAGAGATGAAACTGAAAAACTGTTCCCAGGCTCTGGAAGTGCAAAGTAAGGGCTTTAAACAGTGAGAAACGAAAATAGGCCTTTAGGCTTTCTTATTTCCCACGAGAAAACGCGATGTAAAAACAAGTGTAATAAAACCAACTAGAATGAACTAATAAAACGTGATTTCTTTATGAAATAATAAAAATTATTGAAAAGAAATACGTTATGTAAAATTGCAAACTTTTATTCATAATAAAATAATATTTTTCTTCCTTAACGAATAAAGAAAAAAAAACACCATTTTAATTATTTTAAAAAGACAAAATTTGATCAACTCCAAGGGTCTAGGGAGGTTTCCAACAAAAGTCGAAAATTTGGAATAGTAAAGTCAAAAACTTTACATTCCCCCACTCCGGTATATGGAAAACCCAAAGATAGGTTGAAAGGGGGAAAACTAGAAAAAAAAAATTTACAGGAATTCGGGAACACTAATTGGATTGTGTAGAAACAAAGATTTCTATGCAATCATCTCCCTTGGAGGGGGGTGTGTAAAAAAAAACTGAAAGATAAACGAATCGTTTGGCAGTGTGTGTGCTGAGAAGTTGCCTAACATTAGTAAACTTTAAATTGCTGGAACCTGCAATGTCCATCGAGACAAACAGACCTCTGTTGAAAGACGAATAGGTCCAACTACTATCCTTGACTCTTAAGTTAATAAGACAAAAAAAAGTAAGACAAAAATAATAAAGAGCAATTCCCATTTTTAGGGTTAAAAGACTGGAAAAAAAATTACTGTTAGCTAATTCTAAGGTCTGTTTATTGTAGATTGGCATTGCAGATTGTACATTGTAGTGTGCTGTATGTTTGCTTGAATTAATTAATTAATTAATAATTTCGGAATTTAAAACATCTAGCTTTCTGAGACGTAAAAGTATGATGAATGAAGGAAATTATGTTTTCCTTATTATTATTGCTTATTACTATTCTTATTAATATTTACTATTTCCCAATTACTATTTAAATCTCTTATGCCCATTTCTCTGAATTTAGATGATAAAGGTAGAAATTTATTAGTTTCTTAAACTCAATCTAACCTACGCAATTCAATATGAGTTGGTTTGTTTACCTTTGCGGTTAGTATTTTAATTTTGATATATAAGTATAATTGTATGATAAAAACGATAATTAAAGCTGTGTATACTATAAATTTTGATATATGATCGGCAAGAATAATGTCTTTCCATGACTTAGGTAGGCTGCTCTCTTGGAAAACATAATCAGGGGTTTCATCATGAATGGAAATTTGAGGGAATGATAAGTTCCACTTGTGGTTTACAAGGTCAGGGAGTGACGAGATGGAAGGATGGAAATCTGTGTGAAAGGAAAACTTATAATGGTCGAAGGTTGACCAGGAAACGGGTAGCAAATGAGTTACCCCCGGCGACTTCGGAGTCCTGGAATCACACGGCACAACCTTGTTGATGATCGGTAACTCTCCTTCCATGACTTCACATTCGCAGGGCACTTGAATTTCCAAAGCACCGGCAACATTGACTGGAAGTTCGACTGTTGTTGTAGGACAAACTAGACGAGTATTGTGTTGTGCATTGGTGATGTAGTACCTTGATATTTGCACTTTCGTTATGTAAACTTCTGTCGTTCGCTTATGGCAGACGAAATGGCATTTATGCATTAATTGTTGTAGTGAACTGTCTGTTAACATTTGCTTGATGCAATCTGTATTAATGCTGGAATGCTGTTGGAACCTTGGAATGAAACATAAGCCATTATTGTTCAAGTCGCAAGAAGATGATGGTGATAGAGTTCGCACTCGTGGTCCACTCCTGATTACGTAAATATGTGGTGTTTCCAGTGAACAGATCTGGTTTTCCCATAGTAGTGGTATTGGAGCAACTTGAAACAGTGTATGATATACCGATGTGGTAATGATGGGTACTTGTAGTTTTAATAGAATTTTCGTTTTTGAAAAAACGCAAGTTGTTATTGGCTTTTCATAATAGAGGTGAGCTTCTTGTATAGGCAATACTAATTGTTGATTGCCTTTGTGAAGTTGTAAAGACAAATTTCGTAGATCAGCCTGTAGCATATCAGGTGTTACTAGTTCCCTAGGTAGCGTCTTCTGTTTGCAAGACATTTGCACTGAAGTCATGTGCGAATAATACGTGTTTAGGAACGATTGCCAATGTACACTATGCAAAATAGTCAGTAGATGATATAATTGTATTAGTTCGGTGTTTTCAGTGTCTTGAATCATTTTAGCGTATAGATTTAATTCTTCTTCCGTTTCTTGAAGGATGGATTGAACTCGGTGTGTTACCATGTCTATGTTTTGTGTAGATTTTACTAAATTTTGGTGGTCGGAGTGTACAGTTTGGGTGAGGTGGTTATAATGCTGCATTAGATATTTTTCGTTATGGAACGTTTCTTGTAGTTGATTTTGTGTCGCAGTCCCACAGCAAAAGTTTAAAAATTCGCCCACAAAGTCTAGGGCTCTGCGTGTGTGTGAAGGGTTCAAATTTGAAATTGGCAGTCCTGTCGTGAGGAGAATATTGAAAGTTTCCTTTGATAGTGTAGTTATACGTTGGAAAAGTTGACATGCTGGAGACGAGTTGTTGTTGTCCTTAATTGCTGTAGCGAGGTGTTGTTTGAAATCCAGCGGGGTTTTTGAGGTTTTACTAGGAAAGGAATTTAGTTTAGAGTAGTCGGTGTTTTGGGATTGTGAGATATTAATGAATAGTGTTAAATCTGGAAATGGACAGGATAAATTTTGGAATAGATTTGAGGTTTTCGGTAAATCAGGCTGTGAGTTAAATGGGATAAGGTAGGTTATCGGAATAGAAGAGTCGTAAAGGTACACATCGGAAATATTTCTGATATGGAAACCAGAGAACAGTTTAATAACATTATTTGCGCAAGCTACATTTTTCTCGAAGAGAAATAGAAACGCGGACAAGATCAACAATTGCTTTAGCACGGGGGACATTATTCTTGGATCTCACACAGTGAAAGAATTTACTTCGGTAGTTGTTATAGATTGATATAATTTTAAAACTGCTCGTGGAAGAGAATACAATTTAAATTAGTTAAAGCGTGTTCAAGATACAATTACTATGTAATAAAACTAATTAGCTTATTTGTATATTATATTATCTTGTTTATTACTGAGACTTCGTTGATCTTATCTTCATACGGTTAACTTAGATGTTAAGTGGATGAAGCCTTATCTTGTCTTAAACGAAGTGCTGATTTGATTCTCTATCTCACTGGTTTATCAATCGCTTAGCCATCGAGATATGGACAATATTATATGATGCGTACATAAACAAAGTTTTATTTAAATCTATAAACAGAGGAAATGAACAATAGTGAGTTTTACTCTTAAACTAAAGTCATTTTAAATAGGGGTGTTGAAACACAGAATCGTCCTTCATGTCGTTTATGCGGAGAACGGGAGACAAACAGAATGTGGCGTATAGTAGTATACTGAAATTATAATTCTAAGTTTAAATGAGTTGTCATAGCACTCTTTCATAACAATCTCCGGATACAACTCTAAATTGTTATTTGTCTGTCTGTTGAAATTATAAAAAAAAAATCATTAATTCATATTTCAATTAAACCTTTGGTTGCATTGTGGTACTGTCAAAATACGAGAAAAAAAAAGTTAAATAACCGAAACCAGGAAGCTACCACCACTCGAAAATGCCAGTCACCAACCATAACGGGGTAGCCCAGCCTACTTTTCATTAGCAATAACTACCAAACTTACTGTTGTACGGTATATGACTCAAATATAAGCCTACTGTTCATGCAATACTGTAAATATTAAAACGGTCAAATTCCTACCGCTACAAAACTTCAATATCCTTAGTAGATTAAGAAAAATATATTACAGTGTAGCAAATTATGAAATATGAAATTGAAATATCCGATGATCTGAGTAAGAAACACAAACAAACTTTCTACTCGGCAAATCACTATACCTCTCTACTAAATTGTTCACAACGAAATATCAGTAGTGATTAATTAAGCAATACTTCAACGTAATATTAAAGTATGAAACCAAAATAGTCTTAAAACGTATGCTCAAGATAATTTTATAATTGAACAAAATGTAACCTTTTGCCGAAACCTATCGATGCGAAACCATCTAAAATTTAACATACTGTCCAGTTCAAAACCTGCTGAAGAAAATCCAATCTGAAACTTGCTGCAAAACTAAAACTCCTGTACTTGAAATCCAACACAAACAAATTTACAACATACAAAGACCAGCTCTTTAAAAACAAAATCCTTCACAATCCAAAATCCATTTACATTGTAGGGTTAAACACAGTAAACAAAAAAAATCAAATGGGATGTCTTAGTAAGGAATCAGTGATAAACAAAAAAATCAAAACTTGACAAAGGGTTAGAGCGGAAAGAACCCTTTGTGTGATAACCAAAAAACGAATTGTTGGGGGGGGGGGGTCGTCCTAGTAATAAGTGAAACAATGAAAGAGAAAAAAAAAGTGTAGTTAATGAATAAAACAAAAACACAGGGCCACAAACAAAAATATCCCACTATCCAGCCGTCGACCTAACGGGAGATTTTCTGTCGAACTTTTCCTGGAAAGCGACCATGCATACCGGCCAGGTACTATCCGACTAAAACAGTGACTGCCTGCTAGCTGTACGTAACAAACCGCAGATCAGTCCCGTACGAAAATCAAAGAGGAAACGAATTTTGAGGTTCTGAGATGGATGAGACCCAACGAGGGTGTTCCACTAACTCGTCTCAAGGAGCAGATTTTCCCACATTCAGCCTACACACAAAGCTCCGTTTACTCAAACCATTCATTCAAGCCATTCGAGCCATTCATACACAAAAATCTGGTCTTAGAAACAGTACAGGTTCCTCTATGTATTCCAACCAAAACAAAACCGCGACTGCTTTACCGGAACTGTACGAAGGGTACCACCATACACCACCGCAAACTCCGATAACCAGTCAAAGTGGTAAAGAAAAATGAGGCCGGTTAAGCTAACAACCAGTAGTGAAATTTAGTAACTGAAAGACGGATTGGGCGGACGAAATGTAACTCTCTCTCATAAAATCCTCAATAACTCCAAAAATCAACATTAAAAACTCATCATAAACTCCAATAATCATCAATAAATCTCCATCAACTTCAAAACTCAATAACATCATTAATCATCATATAACTCCATTAAACATCAATAACTCTTCATCAACTTCAATAATCATCAATAAAACTCCATTCACTTCAATATCATCGCAAAAAAATCCTCATTATAATAATCATATAATTTTCAGAACCTCACAATAAAGTTTGCAAACAAAAAAAGAGAAAAAAAATCGTATTCCATAAAGTTCAGAGAGCAGCACGTTATCTATAGCGCTACTCAAAGAAACTAGCTAACCAACCTCCTTAACTCCAAAGTGTAGGGCAGCACGTTATATCTAGTGCAACCCTAAAATTAATCCTGTATTAACTCAAAAATAAAAAAAAACTTCCTCACATGTGAGTAATTGGTGTGAAAGAACTTTATTGTGAGTCATACTGTATTGCACTGACCGGCTAAGACACTCCTGTAAGAAAATTGACAATAAAAAAAACCCCTATATCCTAACTCTAGCAATCACGAAAACATTCCAAAACTTAAACACCTTTAAAACAACAACTTAAAACATTCCAAAACATCGATTTTCATTAGTTATTAATTGGCAAGGCTATATAAATATAAAAAAAATTAAAAAAACATACTGACGGCTAAGTTTATATAAACCACACAAAAAAAATATTGACTATAAAAAGATTTAAGCAATGACTTTCGTGATTCTGACAGTCCAAACCCAAAATACAACCAAATGTTTCTAGTACATTATATTTAAACCAAAACCCATACATCAAATCACGTAATGTGATCCAATAAACGGACATTATCCCTATTAAACACGTTAATTCCTTTATAAAAAAAAAAATGTTATAAGTCCCAAAATAAACACATTTAAAATATCGAGGACGGGAACCAAATATCGTTCTATGGCGTTAGTTTAAAATATTTAAAAAATTAAAAATAAAACCAATACTATAGTTAAAAACAACGCTTTGTTAACAAACTCAGCAGAGGACCTGCAATTTGACATAGATTTATCCACAAAAAAAACGTGATACACAAAATGCTAAATAATAAAATAAATTTAAATAATAATAATTAAATTTAAAATAAATTAAAAAAAGTTGTAGAGTAAAGCTGTAAAAAAAAAAATCAACGAGAATGTGACAAAAATAGGCCAATAGTCAAATGTTACAAGCAACAGAAAAGCTTCTTAAAAACAGCGCAGGTAGGAAGAAACACTGTTAGCAAAACTGGAATCTAAAAGTGGTCAAAAAAAGGTAAGTAAACAGAAATATGATTAAGAGTGGTAACAAAATTTTGTTAAAAAAAAGGAATTTAACAGGAAATATAGCAGATAAAGAAACGAAAAACACAATTCAAACAAACACTAGGACTAAAATGGAAAAAAGAAAAATTGCCCTGAAGTAATAGAAAATAAAAAAAACAAAAAGTTTGGCTGTTAAAAAAAAATGACACGCCTAAAAGACATCTAAAGTATCACCGAAATACAAAGAGACTGTAAACAGATGTGCAGAATTTGATTGGAAAAATAGCTTGAATGGATGAAACACAATTAAGAAAAACTACGGAGAAAGAGAAAAAAAATTAAAAACAACAATTACAGAATTAAGGAAATCGCTTTTAGTTAAATAGAACAAAAAAACCCTGATATTGTGAAAAGTCGTGTTAATACCAAATGAAATATTAAGCAGAAAGAGACTTATTAAAATAAGAGCAGTAAGAAACTTGAGTGTGTTGTCCCTAACTTGAAAATAAATTACTGTTAGTCGATGATGAAGAAACAGAATCCATCGGCGTAAACACTATAAAATTAAAAATTTTGGTGGTAAAAAACCACCATCGGCACCTGTTTTGAAAGATAAACTGAATACTTACGCTATCAATACAGATTGTAAATGATAAAGTTGTAAAGCCAAAATGTAATACCACACAACACCCAAAATAAAATATTCAGAAAACGGAAAAGATATTTGTGATAGTAAACACAAAAATAAATTGAAAGTGTAAGTGTACAAAAATGAAAAAAAAAGATTAAATTAAAAATACATTTCAAGGGACTGAATCGAAAAAACTATAACTAAACAGAAGCGTAAATAAAACTGCGAATAACTTGCCGCTGATATCAAAGTGGCTAAGGGTCTGGAAAATTTGACGCATTGTGACGAACGAGAATTAAAAATTAATTGCTTTGGATCTTAGGGAACTAGAACCTAAATCAAACGAAACCCCTACTATAGATTGGACGTTATTTGGCCAGAAACTGGGATGACCTAGTTGAAAATCTCATTGTAGTTCATTTGATTAAGCCATAACATGAAAATTCCAACGAAATTTTTATTGAAAACATTACGGGGTAAAACTGTTAATGGAAAAAAAAACGAAGCACAAAATGCAACAAAACATTATAGAAATATAGGATAAAAAAAAATAGAAGTAGCTACAAACTGAAACAAAAATACTATGAAAAAAAATTCTACTTGTACTATTGGGTGTGTGACTATGACAACGAGCGCAATTTTACTATACAATAAAAATTGAAGAAAGAAAAAAAAATTTTGATCTCTGTTGACCTTTACTGAAGACGAATCCTTGAAGGTGCTTGAGCTCCAAAATTGAGATTGAGGGCGGCAGTGCACCGTAGTCGAGGGCTACGACTTATGCTAAGGATTAAATATATCTTTACATACCAGGAAGATCGAAAAAGCAGAATCCTTATGGCAGGAAATGCTGGATTTTCCAGAGATGTTAAAGTATGCTGATTACAGGTGTAGCTGCGTGTTAAGCTCATCTGATATGCGAACTTTAGTAAGACTTCATTAGATTCTCGGCCATTAGATTAAAATGATCATTCTCGTACTTATATAATACTAAAAAAACCACACAAAAAAAACAACTATTAGTATAACTTCGAATTATTGCTATTTCATTATTAAGTATAAAATAACGTATAATTTTAAAACATAAAATTTCAAAACTTTTCATTTTTTAAGTTAAATAATTGTAAGAATAGCGTATTATTTGCATTCCGTGTATAAATGATAAAAATAGTTCACTTCGAACCTCGAACTGCATAACATGACTATTATATCAAAAAAAAATTAGTCATTGCCATGTCTATACTCATTGTACTCACAAAAAAAAGCTAAAATTATGTAAACTTTATTTTGCCCAAAAATCCATGTCCAAATAAACAAATTGTAATCAAAAATATTGCATAAATTATTCATATAAAATACGCCAGAATAACAGCTGATTTTAAATTCAACGTGATTGTTAATTATGTCACGTAGTTCGATAAAGGATATTATCTTTCATAGTAGTATAGGCAATGTTGTGATATACCATGTATTTAATACTACCTATGTATTGTTAAACACATACAATAAAAAAAATTATGAATTCACACATGCATCTCTGATATTGTACGTTAGGTACATCAGAAATAAAACTCCACTGGCTGGCAATTCCACAATGTTGTCATGTGTAAAAAAAAAATTAACAAGATAAAACTTATTTACATTGAATAATTATAAATGTAATGTAACTGCTGAAAGAAAACAGAATTATTCACTAAGATCTTATAACGGTAATATGAATCCACAGTGTTTTCATCTCGTAAAGAAGTTAAACTAAAAAAAAATATAACTATCCACATTCCAATGCTGCATATCTTGTACATAACCCTGAATAAAATGTCCAAGACCTTGAAAAAAAACTACATTAACATAAAATATAACTCAAAAATTTCTGGAAAATAAATTTATTTAAAAAGAAAAAAAGATCACTGTCTAAAATCAACCTAGGCGCCTCCACCATGTCAGGTATATTATAAAAATATTGAAAAATTGACAGGTATCCTACAAAAATAAAAAACAGTGACAGGTATCCTATAAAAAAAATTGAAAATTGTTGTTGATTTTAAAATACATGTCATATGTAATAATTTGAAACTTGTATTGTGCCTGTAATAAAAGTAGGGAAGATTATTAAAATGTACCGTGTTTTAAAACACGTGATTTAGTGTTTCCTTTGAACAGGATTTAATCTTTAAAAAAAAAATTCTTTAATTTAAGGTATGATTTTGTTGTTCGTGAGGTAGTGTGAGTGATTAAAACGTATTCCAAGTAGATATCTCCATTCTTCTACTCCATTCAGCGGTAATAACCTGTAACTTTCACTCAACCACTTACCTGTTTTAAAATAATCTATATTAAAGGTTGCCTCCACCAGGACGTCGTAGAACGGCCCAACGTCCAAGACCCTGAAATTTCCTATGAAGGAATTTAAAAAAAAGGAAAGTTTGGGGGAAGTTTTGATAGGAGAATCAAAACCATGCTTCCAGTTGTTACTGTGAAATATCAGCTCAGATTTCTCTAGAGACCCACTGTTCTCGCTTTGTGGTTTGCGAGAAAATACGGCTGTTTTCAGATTACGGAATCCTTTCAGACAGTGAACATAAATTTTGTAACCAAAACATATTGCAACTTAATAAAAATCACCATACAAGGCCATTGGTGAATAAATCTTGGAGAAACAAGAAATTTCAGTAAATTCGCCAAGACATATACCTTTTTGTGTTTATAAATAATCAAACACGGTGCAGTGTTTAATATGGAGGTTCAAAAATAAATTTGTAGGTACAGTATCTCTAAAACAGTACCCAGAAGCGTTATAACTGTACTGAATAACGTTCATTCAAGTATCACCCATTATGAATACAATTCAATGTTGGAGTACATTCATCTGAAAAACTTATTTCTAGAACTAATCTAACAAAATGGGAAGATATATTTTTAAAAATAAATACAAGAGACGAATTTCAGTTTAACATTTTAGATTTATTTTTATAAATTTATATTTTTTTAAACGTTTCTTTTTGGTATTTAATTTAAAGTTTTTAACATTTTATAATTAAAATTTTAAATAATATTTCTTCTTTTTTTTAAATTTGAACAGAATTAAATTATTTTTGTTAATTATTTTTATTTTTATATATTTTTAACGTATTTAAAGTAGGTATTTAATTTAAAGTTTTTAACATTTTATAATTAAAATTGTGTTTTTATTATTAGCCCATTATTATTATTTTTAATATTATTATTATTATTATTATTATTATTTAATCAAAAAAACTAAATGATTTCACTAATTCTACATGAAATTTTTTTTTTATTTACTATTATTTAACTATATTTTTGTTTTATATTTTCCATTTAAAATGGTTCTAAAAAAAAGGTTATTTTTTTCTTTTCTTCATTTTTTTTTATTTAGTTGTACAAAAGAAAATTAAAAGAAAATTACCTTTTTTAGTGAGTATCCAATCACAGCACCTTCGAACTTTACGCGTACACAATAGAAGAAAAACTCTGACGATCTTCTACACACACACGGCTGACCGGGGCGCTAATTACCGGCGTACGGAGGGGGGAAAACCAATCAAACTAGCCGTTATGAAAGGCATTGGCAAACCGGCTTAAAACAAACACGTTAATTGGCCGCAAAAAGTGCTGAAGTAACAGTAGGCCCCTCTACAAAAAGTACGTAGAGATGAAACTGAAAAACTGTTCCCAGGCTCTGGAAGTGCAAAGTAAGGGCTTTAAACAGTGAGAAACGAAAATAGGCCTTTAGGCTTTCTTATTTCCCACGAGAAAACGCGATGTAAAAACAAGTGTAATAAAACCAACTAGAATGAACTAATAAAACGTGATTTCTTTATGAAATAATAAAAATTATTGAAAAGAAATACGTTATGTAAAATTGCAAACTTTTATTCATAATAAAATAATATTTTTCTTCCTTAACGAATAAAGAAAAAAAAACACCATTTTAATTATTTTAAAAAGACAAAATTTGATCAACTCCAAGGGTCTAGGGAGGTTTCCAACAAAAGTCGAAAATTTGGAATAGTAAAGTCAAAAACTTTACAGTCTCTCTCTCTCTCTCTCTCTCTCTCTCTCTCTCTCTGTGTGTGTGTGTGTGTGTGTGTGTGTGTGTGTGTGTGTGTGTGTGTGTGTGTGTGTGTGTGCGTGCGTGCGTGCGTGCGTGCGTGCGTGCGTGCGTGCGTGCGTGCGTGCGTGCGTGCGTGCGTGCGTGCGTGCGTGCGTGCGTGCGTGCGTGCGTGCGTGCGTGCGTGCGTGCGTGCGTGCGTGCGTGCGTGCGTGCGTGCGTGCGTGCGTGCGTGCGTGCGTGCGTGCGTGCGTGCGTGCGTGCGTGCGTGCGTGCGTGCGTGCGTGCGTGCGTGCGTGCGTGTGTGTGTGTGTGTGTGTGTGTGTGTGTGTGTGTGTGTGTGTGTGTGTGTGTGTGTGAACAGAATATCTCAAGAACGGAACATCGTACGAACTTGAAACTTAAGTTACATACCACTACCGGACCCGACACGAACATTTTCATCAAAACCGGTCAACCGGAAGTAGTAGTTTATTCGTATAATTTTTCACTTTTTTGCGATTTTCCCAAAAACCGGTCGTACGATTTTTTTTCTAAATCGCCTGGTTAACTAAATTTTTTATTCTCTACAAGATAGGGTAGGGCGCCATGTTTGCTGAAATTCTTTGTGAGGCTTTTCCACGTAAAAAAATGTTTAAGATTACGACTTTAATTATGCATTTCACCGCAAAAATGTACCTATTTAATAAAAGATGTAGAAATTTATCCAACAACTTTGATTTAAAAATTTTTTTTGTATAACGCTTCGTAGTTAAGCGGTAATTAGCAATTTTCTGTTTTTTTCCTCTCACGAAAACGAGCAAATAAATCGATATTTTTTAAATATCTCAGCCTTATTATACATTTTACGACAAAAAAGTATAATTAAATTTATAGGAAATTAAAACACCTACAACTTTTATTCAAAGAATTTTTCTCTACAGAGCCTAGTTTAGCGTGAAAGAGTGATTTTCCATATTTTTAAACCAAACTGAGGTTAATTTTTATTTTGCGTCTTTCACTCATGATTAAAATTGGATTATGTTTAATGAGGTTAGTTTTTTGTTTATTTCTAATGTTTTATTACTAATGTTAGGTTTATTGTTTATAATTTGCATTGGCAAGAGAAAGTTGTGCGAGTGTTTCACACAAGATTTTAAACGTTATAAGATAATAATACGATTTCATAATGAAATACAATTAGAACAAAGAACTTCTAATGTACATGTTATCCTGTATAAAAAAAACGTTCCCTCCAAGTCGAATCCCAGCAGGGAACAGTCGACATGTGGGACCCCCATGCAACGGAAGAAGGAACAACGACAAACCAACCCTAACCTAAACCCTTCACACGATATTGTGCAACATGTTATATTTTTAAATAATTGCGTAATAACGGCCGGTCGATTACTACACACTCGATATGTACCTGTTTTATGACAAACCTGAAGTACCCGGTTCAATTCTCGGCTAGAACCAAGACAAATTTGTAATTTCAAATCCATCCGAACTGATAAAATAATTTCTTTTAAAATGTTTGAGCTTTCTCTTACTAATGTTTTTTTTTTTTTTTTTACTTGTGAGGCCACAATGGACCACTTCAGCCACAACACGAAAGACTCTACTTCGATCTCTGAGCCTTGATCTTTACCCAGTATTCCCTGATTCTTTGTGATCTCTGAGCCCGGAGTTCTTCCGTCACCCTCTGCACTCTTCTAGTCTTGGTTTCCGGTTCCAAAGCCAGATCCTTCAACTTTCTATAACTCTCAGACTTGAACCTCACATCCTCCAGCGTCAACCCAAACCTTTCCAAGTCCTCCTTGACCTACTTCGTCCAGTTCAAACCGATTTTAAAATCCCAGACACTTTCAATAAGTCGTCTAAGTACTCTGTTCTCCGGTGTTCTAAGGATATGGCCCAAAAAGGAGATTCGTTTTTTCCTAATTGTGTCTAGTATTGGCTCCGAAATTTTATAGACTTCATTATTTGGTAGCAGTCTCCAACTATTATCTTTGTATATTCTCTTACCAATACAGGTTCTAAGGATTCTTCGTTCTAACGTCAGGATTCTGTGGGTTTTACTGTATATAAATAATAAAACATAAGAGGTGTGGCTAATAAATAACGAGACTGACGTTGTAAATAATTTAATTTTTATTTTAAGGCTGGTTTGAACCTGAAGAGGTTTTACTAAGTAAAACGAGGGGAGCAGGTGGTTTACAATTGCCTTCCTCACTGAATGGAGAAATATGCTTATCAGAATACCGGGTTCTCTGAAAAGCGCATATTTTCCACTCTGCAAATGACACCTTCACTTCATTCACCACAGGGTCCACACAACTGTATAATGAAATTCATTACTATCAGTAGAGATAACTCTGATTAGTGTCTTTTACACCTCTACATCTTCTATTATATTCTATTAAATACATTTTTACAGAATTTAGATGTTCACAACCAATACAAAAGAAACAAATCGCCTGAACTCAGAGAGTCGAAATTACAGAGCTCTAGAAGAACAAACAGCGGAGCGTTAATAAACAAGTGCAATACATAGCAATGTTCTTATTATAATTGAATTTAAATTAAAATAGTTATAAACCGTGTGCGAGACAAGATTGCGAAGAATAAACATTGAATGTTGTTTCTTGTGTTTTACAGGTATGTAACAAATGTAAATAACCTTTGTAATTTGCGAAATAATAAAACATTTCGAACTTGTGTTTTACAGTGAAACTTTTCTGTTTTATTCTTAACTAATCCGGGACCCACACGATAACTAAAATAAACTCCTATTATATGTATTTAACTTGTAATTAAACAAATATTGTGTACTACTTTATACAAAGGGGTTCATGACAAGCCTACTGGAGTAAGCAGTAGCAGGAACAAATTTTTGGAGGTAAGTGATGAATTTATCATTGTGATAATCTTTTTGTTTATCAGTTTTATCTTGACATGTCCTATACTCCCTTTGGAGTCTCCTGGATGCAGAAAAAAAACATTTCTTAAACGATTCAGTCACTTAATTAGATGACCATGTGATAAGAAACAGAACTATTTATTTCAGCTATGCAACAAACAGATTGAGTGTAAATAATTTGACACTTCACGTGTCTGTTATGGGCAGAGAGGAGTTTTAGTAAGTACATAACGTCAAAACCGACACCTCCGGAACAAATATTTTATCTACGCATTTGGAAGTCAAGAATGAACTGTAAAGAAAGTAAAAACGGACAGAGGTGCAACAATTTAACTGGAAGCATAAAAATAATAAAAAAAACGACTAAGTCTGGCCGACATAACCTTACATGGAACGCCAAGGCCGAATTACATACGTGCATTACGTAGTATTATACTAACAAGTCATTAATAAAATAAAAGACACACACACATACACCAATACTAAAACTAATCAAATAGGAAAGAAAATCGACACAAAAATAACTTCTGCCTGTATTCTCAATCGAGGAAAAAACAAACCAAGAAAAAATAATATAAAAGCAAAATAGAACTGCGCAGTTTTCAACACAAATACGACTGAATTAACTTTGTTTACGACATTTTACACCAATAAATATAGTAACAAAATAGATAAAAAAAGAAACATAAATGTACTACTACTTTACATGAAAAGTACAGTAATTACAAAAAAATCTAGTGTGGAACACTCACACACTTTCTCTTGCCAATGCAAATTATGAACATTATAGCTTAACACTATAGTAATAAAACATTAGAAATACACAATAAACTAACTTCAAAAAACATAATCTTATTTATTTTAATCGAGTGAAAGACGTAAAGAATGAGATCAGTCTCAGTTTAGCTTAAAAATACGGAAAATCACTCTTCACTCTAAACTAGGCTCTGTAGAGAAAAATGCTCTAATTAAAGTTGTAGATCTTTTAATTTTTTATAAATTTGATTGTATACACATTTGTCGTAAAATGCATAATAAGGCTGAAATCTTTTAAAAAAATCGATTATTTTCTTACATGATTTCGTGAGAAAAAAACAGAAAATCGCTAATTACCGCTAAACCAAGCGTTATACAAAAAAAATTTGCGATAAAAATTGTAGGATTTTGAATTCTTTACAACTTTAATACATACATTTTTGCGCTTAAATGCATATTAAAACCGCAATCTTTAAAAAAACAATTTTTTTACATGAAAACAGCCTCACCAAGAATTTCAGCAAACATGGCGCCTACCTTATCTTGTAGAGCATAAAAAGTTTAGTAAACCCGGCGATTTTTTGAAAAATCGTAGGACTCGTTTTTGAGAAAATCGCAAAAAAGTGAAAAATGACACGAATAATACTTCCGGTTGACCGATTTTGATGAAAATTTTCGTGTCGGGTCCGGTAGTGGTACGTAACTTAATTTTGAAGTTTGTATGATGTTCCGTTCTTGAGATAATCTGTTCACATACACACAAACCAACAGCTAAAAACATGTTTTTTGGGTTTAGAGGGTCTTGAAAACGTGTAGATCTGGTGAAACCTCGATTTCTTAAAATCGACATGAAAACAATACCTTCCTTCCTATATAATCATACAGGACTCGGGCATTAACTTCACGATTAAAATTAGGTTATATTTTTCATTATTTACAATGACAAAAGAAAGTCGTGTGAATGTTACACACACCGGATTTTTTTGATCATAAGATAAGCTATCTGTTGTTATTGTTTTTCATGTTAATATTAAAAATCTGGTGTGAAACACTCACACAACTTTCTCTTGCCAATGCAAATGATTAATAATAAACCTAACATTATTAATAAAATATTAGAAATAAACAAAAACTAACCTCAAAAACATAACCTTATTTTAATCACGAGTGAATGACGCAAAATGACAATCGAACTCAGTTTGGCTTAAAAATACGGAAAATCACGCTTTCACGCTAAACTAGGCTCTGTAGAGAAAAATGCTCTAAACAAAAGTTGTAGATCTTTTAATTTTCTATAACTTTTATTATATACACTTTTGTCGTAAAATGCATACTAAGACCGAAATGTTAAAAAAATCGATTTTTCTCACGTTTTCGTGAGAAAAAAAACAGAAAATCGCAAATTACCGCTAAACTAAGCGTTATACAAAAAAATGTTTGAAACAGAAGTTGTAGGTTTTTAAATTCTCTACAACTTTTATTATATAAGTTTTTGCGCTAAAATTTATATTAAAGCCGTAATCTTAAAAAAACAACGTTTTTACGTGAAAACAGCCTCACCGAGAATTTCAGCAAACATGGCGCCTACCCTATCTTGTAGAGAATCAAAAATTGAGTAAAATAGGCGATTTTAAAAAAAATCGTAGGACCAGTTTTTGAGAAAATCGCAAAAAACTGAAAAATTATACGAATAAACTACTACTTCCGGTTGACCGATTTTGATGAAAATGTTCGTGTCGCGTCCGGTAGTGGTATGTAACTTAAGTTTCAAGTTTCAAGTTCGTACGATGTTCCGTTCTTGAGATATTCTGTTCACACACAGACACACACACACACAGACACACACACACACACACACAGACACACACACAGACCAATCGCTAAAAACATGTTTTTTGGGTTCAGGGGGTCTGAAAACGTATAGATCCGGTGAAAACTCGATTTCGAAAAATCGACATGAAAACAATACTTTCCTTCCTATATATTCATATAGGCAAGAGAAAGTAAAAATATCATAAACAAACGCCTGACAATGTTAACCGCAATGATAAAAAAAAGATTTTCGTATTTTTTTTTATGATGTATTCCTTGTTTACGCCGATGTTTACGAGCGCATTCCGTAAATTTATATATATGTCACAAGAAGTATATTTATGTATGCAAGGCCTATTATAACGGGTGTTTCAAAAAGGACGCACTTCGAAGTTTAAGGGTTAATATTTTCTGCATAGGGAATATTTTTTTCCCCCAAATAACAGTTGGCACTACCGTACTCATTGTTGACCCATTGTGTATTACTGACATGTACTAGTGCTATCCCAGTATTCATTTGTGTCTGTATAAGTTCAAACATGGTTTTTTCAAAGGATGAACGTGTTTTTATTATTGAAAGTTATTGCGCATATAAATATTACGAACGAGTGAAAGACGAGTTCCAGTTAAAATTTCCCTAATTCTGAAGTACCTAATATCACCACAATATCGCGTCTGATTAATAAATTTCGTGAGACTGGCATTGTACAGGATCGGAAAAGCACAGGTCGACCGTCAGTGTTAACAGAACAAGTTTTGGAAGATGTGAAACACTGTCCAATCCTGTACACTGCCAGTCTCACAAAATTTATTAATCAGACGCGATATTGTGGTGTTATTAGGTACTTCAGAATTGGGAAATTTTAACTGGAACTCGTCTTTCACTCGTTCGTAACATTTATACGCGTAATAACTTTCAATAATAAAAACACGTCCATCCTTTGAAAAAACCATGTTTGAACTTATACAGACACTACAGACACAAATGAATACTGGGATAGCACTAGTACATGTCAGTAATACACAATGGGTCAACAATGAGTACGGTAGTGCCAACTGTTATTTGGGGGAAAAAAATATTCCCTATGCAGAAAATAATAACCTTTAAACTTTGAAGTGCGTCCTTTTTGAAACACCCGTTAGTTGGTGGTTACGGTAAACAAATTTCCATGTAACAGAACTTTTAAAGGTTGCCACAACTACGCAGTTTCAAAGGCGACTAGACGGTCATAAACAGGTTATTTCCGAAGTACACACGCACAGTAGAGCCGTGGTTATCCGAACCCCGACTAACCGAAGTAGTCGAAAAAGACGTACAGCGCAAAACAAAATCCACATATGGAGGCAAATCGATCACGATGCTTTACTGTACTTACATTAAGTCACGTACGATTATATTCAGAAAAATAATTTTTAGTGTGAAACACTCACACGACTTTCCCTTGCCAACGCAAATAATAAACAATATAACCAAACGTCAGTAAAAAAAAAAAACATTAAAAATAAGCAAAAAAACCAGACTTAAAACAACATAACCTAATTTCAACCGTGACGCAAAATGAAAATCAATTTCAGTTTGGCTTAGTAATACGGAAAATCACTCTTTGACGCTAAACAAGGCTCTGTAGAGAAAAATGATTGGAATAAAAGTTGTAATTTTTAATTTCCTATTATACACTTTTGTCGTTAAATGCAACAAGTTGTTCTCCGGTAGGTCCACATTTCAAACGCTTGTAGTCGGGACTCACATTCATTGGTGAATGTGAATGTCCATGCCTCTACCCCATACAAGAGGATGGGAAAGACGTAGCACTTGGATGGGAAGACGAAGCGGGTCCTGGTTTCGAGGCTCAGGTCGCGGGCCGATAGAAGAGGTCTCATTTTTAGGAATGCTGCCCTGGCTTTTACAATTCTGATCTTTATTTCTGGCAGGTGGCTTGCACTGCAGTTAAATGCATACTAAGGCTGATATCTTAAAAAAATCGATTTTTTATATAGATTTTCATGGAAAAAAATTATACAAAGAAATATTTGAATTAAAAGTTGTAAATTTTTTTATTTTCTTAACTTTGATTACACTTCTGCCCTAAAATGCATATATTAAGGCCGCAATGTAGAATAAAAATAAATTTTTTTCTACGAGAGCACAACCTCGCGAAGAATTTCAGCAGAAATGGGGCCTAACCTATCTAGTAGAGCATAACAAAATGAAGAATCGTTTTTGAGAAAATCGCAAAAAAGTGAAAAATTAACGAATAAACTACTTGACCGATTTTGATGAAAATGTTCGTGTCGGGTCCGGTAGTAGTATCTCGCTTAAGTTTTAAGTTTCAAGTTCATACGATGTTTCGTTCTTGAGATATTCTGTTCACACACAGACATACACACACACAGACCAATCCCTAAAAACATGTTTTTTTTGGGTTCAGGGGTCTAAAAAGGTCTATATCCGGTGAAAACTCAATTTCGAAAAATCGACATGAAAACAATTCTTTCCTTCCTACATATTCATATAGGCAAGAGAAAGTAAAAATAAACAGAAAACACTAATTACCTCTAAACTAAGCGTTATAAAGAAATGTTCAAAATAAAAGTTGTAGATTTTAAAATTTTCTACAATTCTGATAACACTTTTGCCTTAAAATACATATATAAGGGCCGCAATCTACAAAAAAAATTAACAATTTTTTTCTTTAACAGCACAGCCTCGCCAAAAAAAATTCAGCGGACACGGGTCTTTTCCAACCCTGTCTTTTAGAACATAAAAAATTTAGATATGAGGCGATTTTTAAAACAATTAAAGGAGGCGTTTTTGAGAAAATCGCAATAAACTGAAAAATTATACGAATAAACTACTACTTCCGGTTAACCGATTTTAAAGAAAATGTTCGTATCGGATCCGGTAGTGGTATGTAACGATGTTCCGTTCTTGAGATATTCTGTTCACACACACAGACCAATCGCTAAAAACATGGTTTTTGGGTTCAGGGGATCTGAAAACGTGTGGATCCAGTGATAACTCGATTTGGGAAAAATCGACATGAAAACAATACTTTCCTTTCTACATATTCATACAGGCAAGAGAAAGTAAAAAGGTAAAGACGCTTTTCACCAATATCACCTGAGTAACCGCCGCAGCACATGTTTACACGAACATGTTTACATGTGTAAAAATCTGGTGTGAAACACTCACACAACTTTCTCTTGCCAGTGCAAATAATTAACAATAAACCTAACATTAGTAATAAAACATAAGAAATAAACAAAAAACTAACCTCAACAAACATAACCTAATTTTAATCATGAGTGAAAGACGCAAAATGAAAATCAACCTCAGTTTGGCTTAGAAATACGGAAAATCACTCTTTCTCTCTAAACTAGGCTCTGTAGAGAAAAATGCTTTAAATAAAAGTTGTAGATCTTTTAATTTTCTATAAATTTAATTATATACACTTTTGTCGTAAAATGCATACTAAGGCCGAAATGTTAAAAAAATCGATTTTTCTCACGTTTTCGTGAGAAAAAAAACAGAAAATCGCAAATTACCGCTAAACTAAGCGTCATACAAAAAAATGTTTGAAATAAAAGTTGTAGGTTTTTAAATTCTCTACAACTTTTATTATATAAGTTTTTGCGCTAAAATTTATATTAAAGCTGTAATCTTAAAAAAACAACGTTTTTACGTGAAAAGAGCCTCACCGAGAATTTCAGCAGACATGGCGCCTACCCTATCTTGTAGAGAATAAAAAATTGAGTAAAATAGGCGATTTTAAAAAAAATCGTAGGACCAGTTTTTGAGAAAATCGCAAAAAACTGAAAAATTATACGAATAAACTACTACTTCCGGTTGACCGATTTTGATGAAAATGTTCGTGTCGCGTCCGGTAGTGGTACGTAACTTAAGTTTCACGTTTCAAGTTCGTACAATGTTCCGTTCTTGAGATATTCTGTTCACACACACACACACAGACCAATCGCTAAAAACATGTTTGTGTGGGTTCAGGGGGTCTGAATACGTATAGATCCGGTGAAAACTCGATTTCTTTAAAATGGACATGAAAACAATACTTTCCTTCCTATATATTCATATAGGCAAGAGAAAGTAAAAACATGAATCCGCGTGAAATGTAAACCGCTTTAAGGGGGTCGTCAACTCAAGAAGATGACTTTTTTAAATTACAATTTTTTTTCACTAATTTGAAGTTTAAAATTTTCTGAATCATAGCATGCATGTGTTTAGTTTCTCTGTACGTTGACAAAAAGTAATAAGAACGTCTGTTTATTGCAAGGCGAGTGAAATCATTCCTTTAACTATTAAGTTTTCCGGAAATGTGTTTTTGCATAATTATACATTCTTGGGAATTAAATATTTCGGTTTGTATTGGAGATATTTGGATGAATTGTTTTTTTCAAATGTTCATAATTTTGTGCTCTATTATCTGTCGAATGGTTATTACAAAAAAAAACTTTATACGGACTTTGTTATAAAATAATTTGTGATACATAAAATAAATGTTTTTGAAAATATGGTTTTTCTTCCAATTAATTTCTTGTAAGAAAAAATAAATGTAAGATCATACAACAAATAATAAACAGCAATTTCTGTATTTTTACTTTCTCTTGCCTATATGAATATATAGGAAGGAAAGTATTGTTTTCATGTCGATTTTTCGAAATCGAGTTTTCACCGGATCTATACGTTTTCAGACCCCCTGAACCCAAAAAAACATGTTTTTAGCGATTGGTCTGTGTGTGTGTGTGTGTGTGTGTGTGAACAGAATATCTCAAGAACGGAACATCGTACGAACTTGAAACTTAAGTTACATACCACTACCGGACCCGACACGAACCTTTTCATCAAAATCGGTCAACCGGAAGTAGTAGTTTATTCGTATAATTTTTAACTTTTTACAGTTTTCTCAAAAACTGGTCCTACGATTTTTTTAAAATCGCCTGGTTTCTTCAATTTTTTATTCTCTACAAGATAGGGTAGGCGCCATGTTTGCTGAAATTCTCGGTGAGGCTGTTTTTACGTAAAAAAACTGTTTTTTTAAGATTACGGCTTTAATATGTATTATAGCGCAAAAATGTATATAAAAAAATTGTAGAGAATTTAAAATCCTACAACTTTTATTTCAAACATTTTTTTGTATAACGCTTAGTTTAGCAGTAATTAGCGATTTTCTGATTTTTTCCCACGAAAACGTGTGAAAAATCGATTTTTTTAAGATTTCGGCTTTAGTACGCATTTTACGACAAAAATCTATATAATCAAATTTATAGGAAATTAAAGGATCTACAACTTTTATTTAGAGAATTTTTCTCTACAGAGCCTAATTTAGCGTGAAAGAGTGATTTTCCGCATTTTTAAGCCAAACTGAGTTCGATTTTCATTTTGCGTCTTTCACTCATGATTAAAATAAGGTTATGTTTATTGATGTTAGTTTTTTGTTTATTTCTAATATTTTATTACTAATGTTAAATTATATTGTAAATTATTTGCATTGGCAAGAGAAAGTTGTGTGAGTGTTTCACAACAGATTTTTTTTAGTATAAGAATCATGTTGACGTCTTTCTTGGTTCCTGAGATATTCAATTCCCCGTAGAAGCCCGCTTTTCCACCCCCAACCTTGTTTGTATTAGGGGCTGTAATTAATTTTTTGGTCTGGTCAAGTGGTAGATCATTACTAGTAAATTACTCTTTCATTAAAAATATGTTGTTGTTTAGGTCAACAGCCAAAAGGCTGGTTTGAACCTCTAGAGGTTTTACTAAGTAAAAACGAGAAGTAAGGTGGTTTACAATTGCCTTCCTCACTGAGTTGAAAGAGTATGCTTATCAGCATGCCAGGCCCTCCGAAAAGCACTCACTTTCCACCCTGCAAATGACACCTTCACTTCATTCACCACAGGGTCTGGCTGCATAGTGAAATTCATTACTCTCAGAGGAGATAACTCTGACTAGTGTCACAGTACACCTCTACCTCATCTGTTCTTAAATAGTTCAGTCATATAAGTGGCTGACTATGTGATAAGAAACAGAACTATTTTTTTTTAGCCCTGGACCAAACAGATAGAGTGCAATTAAAATAACACTCCACCTGCTCGTTTTGGGCTTAAAAATATATAATGATAAATTACAGCCAGTAGTTTTGATTTTCATTTTCTGGGTTGGGTTGGCTACCCCCTTAAATAAAGCCACGATCGAGAAGAGAAGGTTCTATACTGTACGAGGGGGTACCCAAAAGTATCGGGAATAGCTCTGCTGTGGGCGGAGCTTGTGCAGTACAAATTCCCGCCACTAGGCTGCTTGTAGCGCTACTCATTGCCAGTTCAATGCCATTTTGTTCGTTGATCTACCTTGTTCTGTTCTCGTGCAGTGATTGTTCTCGCTAGTGATGTTTTGTGCTCGTGTCGTTTTTCATGATGGCAAGTTTTAATGAACAACGTGCGGCTGTGAAATTTTGCTTCTTGCTCGGTAAAAACGCCGCGGAAACAGTTGTAATGTTGAACACAGCTTACAAAGACGACGCTATTGGAAAAACCCAAGTGTACGAGTGGTTTTTGCGCTTTAAAAATGGCGACATGTCGATTGAGAACAAACCTCGTTCTGGACGACCGTCGACTTCCCGAACAGACGAAAATGTTGTGAAAGTGAAAGAAATTGTACGAACAGACCGACGACAGACCATTGACCAAATATCACAGGTTAGTGGGTTATCTTGGAGCTCAGTCCAACGCATTTTAACAGAAGACTTGACAATGAAAAGAGTCGCTGCCAAGTTTGTGCCTCGGGTTCTGACAGACACTCAAAAGGAACGTCGAATTGAAACGTGTAGTGATTTGAAACAACAGCTTGAAACTGATCCAGATTTCATGTCAAAGATCATTACGGGTGACGAGTCTTGGTGCTATGGGTACGACCCAGAAACCAAACAACAATCCAGTCAATGGAAGACTTCATTATCACCCCGACCAAAAAAAAGTCGTCAAGTCAGATCGAACATCAAAACAATGCTGATTTGTTTTTTTGATGTGCGGGGAATTGTCCATTCAGAGTTCGTTCCACCAGGCCAGACGGTAAATCAAGCTTTTTATCTTGAAGTGTTAAGAAGACTACGAAACAGCATTCGTCGTAAAAGACCTAATTTGTGGCAGACAGGGGACTGGTTTTTCCACCACGACAACGCGCCTGCACACACGGCAATCTCGGTTACCCAGTTTTTGGCGAAAAACGGCATGGTTTTGCTACCACACGCACCGTACTCACCCGATCTGGCTCCGTGTGATTTTTTCTTGTTCCCACGCATGAAAAGGGGCATGAAAGGTCTCCGATTTAACAACGTTGATGATGTCAAGAAAAAAACGACGGATGAGCTGGCAGCCATCACTGAAGAGGAGTACAAAAAATGTTTTGAACAGTGGAAGCACCGGTGGGACAAATGTATTAGTTGTAATGGAGAGTATTTTGAAGGGGATAAGGTTCTTTTGTAAAAAAATTAAAAATAAATAGTTTTAAAAAATAATTCCGGTTTCTTTTGGGTACCCCCTCGTATGAGCATACGATCTAAAATATGGGTCAAGTTGACTGGCAATCTTCTACCGTATGGAATGTACAGTCATGTCACGTAATGTAATGTAATGTAAATTATCGTACGATAAACAAACAACGTCCTATCTGTGTGTACGTGTGTTATTCCGTGTAGACGCGATCAACTACTGACCGGCGTTTTTTTTTCTAACGCACCACATTTATATACATATATAAAGTAAACAATTAATATGCCGTGTTATTTGTTGTTATTGTTTTTGTTTACCACAAAAATCTATTTTTACAACAAAAAAAAATACAGTATAAATACTAATAAAATATGCATTCGTAAATGGGTGTTACAGAAATCTTGCACTGATTTTATCTAAAGTTGTCATTTTTACTTTCTTGCCTATATGAATATATAGGCAGGAAAGTATTGTTTTCATGTCGATTTTAAGAAATCGGCTTTTAACCGGATCTACACGTTTTCAGACCCCTTGAACCCCCAAACCATGTTTTTAGCGATTGGTCTGTGTGTGTGTGTTAACACAATATCTCAAGAACGGAACATCGTACGAACTTGGAACTTGAAACTTAAGTTACATACCACTATCGGACCCGACACGAACCTTTTCATCAAAATCGGTCAACCGGAAGTAGTAGTTTATTCGTGTCATTTTTCACTTTTTGCGATTTTCTTGAAAACGGCTACTACGAATTTTTTTAAATCGCCTCATTTAGGTACTAAATTTTTATGCTCTACAAAATACGGTTGAAGTCTGCTGAAATTCTTGGGGAGGCTGTTTTCACATGAAAAAATTGTTTTTTTAAAGATTGCGGCCTTAGTATGCATTTAAGCGCAAATATGTTATAATAAAAGTTGTAGAGAATTTAAAATTCTAAACTTTTGTTTCTAACATTTTTAACGTAAAAAAGTTTAGCGCTAATTAGCAGTGTTCAGTTCTTCCTCACGAAATCGCGTAAAAAATCGATTTTTTTAAAAAATTTCAGCCTTATGCATTTTACGACAAAAATGTATAATCAAATTTATAGGAAATTAAAAGAGCTATAACTTTAATTTAAAGCATTTTTCTTTACAGAGCCTAGTTTAGCGTGAAAAAGTGATTTTCCGTATTTTTAAGCCAAACTGAGGTCGATTTTCATTTTGCGTCTTTCACTCATGATTAAAATAAGGTTATGTTTTTTGATGTTAGTTTTTTGTTTATATCTAATATTTTATTAATAATGTTAGGTTATATCGGTCATTATTTCCATTGGCAAGAGAAAGTTGTGTAAGTGTTTCACACCGGATATTTTTATTTTGTTTTTCTTTAATTTCGACGTGTCATGATATCCCTACTCCAGAGTCGTTTCAGTCTTCATATAGGGGCAGTTCCATAACAGACAGGTGGAGTGTTAAATTATTTACACTCAATCTGTTCGTTGCAGGGTTAAAATAAATAGTTGTGTTTCTTATCACATGGTCAGTCAATTAAATGACTGAATCATTTAAGAACAGAAGAGGTAGAGGTGTAAAAGACACTAATCAGAGTTATTTCCTCTGAAAGTAATGAATTTCACTATACAGCCAGACCCTGTGGTGAATGAAGTGAAGGTGTCATTTGCAGGGTGGAAAGTGAGTGCTTTTCGGAGGCCTGGCATGCTGATAAGCATATTCTTTCAACTCAGTGAGGAAGGCAATGGTAAACCACCTTACTCCTCGTTTTTACTTAGTAAAACCTCTAGAGGTTCAAACCAGCCTTTCGGCTGTTGACCTAAACAACACATAGGGGCAGTTGGTAAATCTGGTGTGTCTAGGTCAACAATGAGCTGGTTTGGATTATTGGGTATTTTTTTTTTTTAATCGTGTGTATGTGCGTAAGAACACATCGCTGATGTATGGGACGTGTAATTCTGTCTGTAGCGTATCGTTCGTTACGAAAAAGGAAGCACTAGTTATCTGTCAAGAGTTTGGACTGAAAGGGTTGTATTTTCAAAATGACCGACCGTTTGGCACAACAGTAAATTCGGCTGCCATACAATCTGCTACACGATCTTTAAATTTCCTTTAAATTTGATTGTAGCCAATACACTTTTGTCGTAAAATGCATACTAAGGCAAAATCTTAATACAATCGATTTTTTACACGTTTTCCTGAGAAAAAAATAAACAGAAAAATCGCTAATTACCGCTAAACTCAGCGTTATACAAAAAATGATCGAAATAAAAGTTGTAGAATTTTAAATTCTCTCCAACTTTTACTAGAGACAGTTTTGCGGTAAAATGCATATTAAAGTCGCAATCTTAAAAAAACACAATTTTTTAGGTGAAAACAGCCTCACCAAGAATTTCACCAAACATGGTGCCTACCTCATCTTGTAGACCGTAAAAACTTTAGTAAACCAGGCGACTTTTAAGGAAAATCGTAGGACCAGTTTTTGAGGAAATCGCAAAAAGATTCCGGTTGACCGATTTTGATGATAATGTTGGTGTCGGGTCCGGTAATGGTACGTAACTTAAGTTTCAAGTGCGTACGATGTTCCGTTCTCGAGATATTTTGTTCACACACACGCGCGCGCGCACACACACACACACCAATCGCCAAAAACATGTTTTTTGGGTTCCAGGGGTCTGAAAACGTGTAGATTTGGTGAAAACTCGATTTTGAAAAATCGACATGAAAACAATACTTTCCTTCTCATATATTCATATAGGCAAGAGAAAGTCAAAAGTAGAAATGTTTTGTAAAATGGTTTTACCATCCGCATGTTACTCCTCTCTGCCGGATGCCATCAAGTTGGACAGGCAGTAGCATCGTGGGAAAAGGGCAATCGACACAAAACTTTTTACACACCCAGTTTAATGAAACAGCCTAGAGATATAAGTTATTTGAACAGGCATAAATCATTACACTTGATCTGTAAGATTTTTTCATTTTAAACGATTAAGACAAACAATACAAAAAGATTATGGCAATAATAATAATAATTATGTATCTAATCTAGTTATTTACGTACTTATATTTGTGAACGGAGACGCGCGTGCGTCAGTTTAATACCAAAATAATGCGTACCGTTCTCTTTTTTTCTATTTTCTATAACTGTTTACGTTAGAGATTATCTGTTATTAGTTTTTTTTTTATATAATCGGACGATTCTGACACACTGATACTGGGATTTCACAACACGTGTGGGATCGGTATAAAAAAAACCTGGTGTGAAACATTCACACGACTTTCTCTTGCCAATGCAAATAATGACCAATACAACCTAACATTAGTAATAAAACATTAAAAATAGACAAAAAACTAACCTCAATAAACATCACCTTATTTTAATCAAGAGTGAAAGACGCAAAAATAAAATCAACCAGTTCGGCTTACAAATACAGAAAATCACTCTTTCACACTAAAGTAGGCTCTGTAGAGAAAAACGCTCTAAATAAAAATTGTACATCTTTTAATTTCCTATAAATTTCATTGTAAAAAAAAATTTCATTCCTATAAATAAAAATTGTATATCTTTTAATTTCATTCCTATAAATAAAAATTGTACATCTTTTAATTTCCTATAAATTTCATTATACTTCTATGTCGTAAAAGCCGGCCGCGTTGGCGATGTTGGTAACGTGCTCGCCTCTCATCACGCGGTGGTCTTGGGTTCGAATCCCACTCGGGCATGGCATTTTTTCATACGTTACAAAAATTTCATTTCATCCTTCACCGTCTGCATTAGCAGCAATTTGCAAAACAGTCAGACGTTAAACCAAAAAAAAAAAAATATGTCGTAAAATGCATAATAAGGCTAAAATCGTTTTTTTAAAAAAATCGATTTTTTTTACACGATTTCGTGAGAAAAAAAACTAAATCGCTAATTACCGCAAAACTAAGCGTTATACAAAAAACTGTTTAAATTAAAACTTGTACGGTTTTAAATTCTCTACAACTTTTATTATAGTATACATTTTTGCCCTAAAATGCATATTAAAGTCGCAATCTTAAAATAAAACAATTTTTTTACGAGAAAACAACTTCCCAAAGAATTTAAGTAGACATGACGCCTACCTACCCTTATCAAGCAGAGCATAAGAAATTTAGTAAATGACGCGATTTAAAAAAAAAGTTGTAGGAGCTGTTTTTGAAAAAGTCTCAAAAAAGTGGCAAATCACATGAATAAACTACGACCTCCGGTTGACCAATTTGGAAGAAAATGTTCGTGTCGGCTTCACTAGTGATATCTAACTTAAGTTTCAAGTTCGTACGATGTTCCGCTTTTAAAATATTCTGTTTAAAAACACAAACAAACACACACACACACACACATACACACACACACACACAGACCAATCGCTTAAAACATGTTAGTGTGGGTTCAGGGGGTCTGAAAACGTGTAGATCCGGTGAAAACTCATTTCTTAAAATCGACATGAAAACCATAATTTCCTTCCTATACATTCATATAGGCAAGAGAAAGTATAAATAAAAAAAACATGTAAAAACATTTTTTTCAACTACCCAGGGGGGGGGGGGGGTTAAAATGAATATCTATCTATTTTACTACAGACCTACTAATGCGTTCAACACATTCTCTCGCCAAACTTTCTGAACACTGCGTGAAAAATGTAAACAAATGACGCAATCGGTTATTGCAAATCTAAAAAATCGTTCCCGGTACGGATATCTAAGAAAATATTTCACATTCGGAATCCGCATTGTATGAAGTTGACGACTGTAAATTTACAGTGTTAATAATCTTCCATCGTCTGTTGTTGGCTGGTCTTCGGTTGTATCATCCCCTCGAGGTAGAACTCGTGCATTTTTCTGAGAACCACGGAACAGAGACATGCGCGCTAGCAGCCGAACATTCCGTTCCTCGTCTTTCCCATCACGCACAGTCACGTAGGCATACGTTAACCCTTTATAGGGCAGTACTACAGGGGAAAATATACATCTTGTAAAATGTTCAATTTTGTTTTATAGGGACTTGAATAATGTATTTCTAGTGCCAGAACAGTAAGATATTTCTTTTTTTTATGTTACGCCCTGGTAAGTATACTTACCAAGGAATGTTTAATGAAATGGGAATCACATAATGCTTAGTGATAAGAATGCTTATTAAAACAAATTGTAATCCTATGTAGCAGAAAAATGTGTAGAATAACTTATCTCAACTTTATATTTGCATGAATGCTTGTTTTCCCGTAAAAAACTCGAATTACCTAAGCACTGTACAAAAGTAGCAACAAAACAACATGGCTGCGTACGCTGGTATGAATCCTAACCACATTCATGTAACTCATGAAGCAAATGGTCGCTACGCACTAATTTCAAATGTGGATAGCCTACTTACCAGAAAACACCTATAAAACCATAAAACACCACTAGGGTTCAACTGCAGAGCTTATTCTTAAAAAAATCGACCTTATTGCCAGCGGTAAAAATCTTTACCAAAGACCTATAAAGGGTTAACAACCCTGTGCTGCATCGTCCACTTCATCTGTATTCACAAAACCCCTTAGTTTAGCATGAGCCATACTGTAGGCCTACTGCATGTAGCTCTGTAGCTCTGTGACCGCAACGGCTGCTTGCTTCACAGCTCTCACCAAAAGCTTTAATAGGCTACTTGATACCAACTTTCATTTTTTCGTATTGCGTCTTCAAGTACCACGGAGATGTTTCAATTGTCACCGTCGCCCACTTTGATTAAGTACTGTACTGCCGGCTATCAAAGCCTCCGACGTAGCGACAGAGGGAGCCGCCAATAGTTCCGAGAGGGGCGGTAGGCTTGTGGCGGCGTACCGACAGAGGCCTTTGTCATCAAAGCCGACCCAGTAACTGCCTACTACTACAGCGCTCTCGGCGACTATAAAAAGAGCGCTCCACTGAGCCAACAGGTTCAATTCCGATCCAGACAGCAGACTAGACGTCCACCATCGGCACACAGCTACCGGACTCCAACGAATGCTCATCGACGACCCCGCAAGAAAGAAGATGATGCTTCCGCCCGCCGACCGGACCGTCATCGCCCGCTGCCGCGATCAAAACCCACAGCGGTCCCTCGACCGAGCCTTACACGCCCACCGGATCCGACGAAGCAGCCATCGACGCACTACTGCGCGGGAAGAAGATAATGCCTCCGCTGGACGACGACACGCCGTGTCGCCCAGCTCCTCGACTGCCACGACGACTACGACCGATGCCTCCCATCAAGACGACCGCTTAAACGGCCCTTTTCAGGGCCACCAAAATGTAAAAAGGTTTCAACTTGCCACTTAATGTCACCATCCGGTGACATAATGTTGACATATGTATTTAGTATTCTCCAAGGAAATCTGTAATCCTGTTTTCGTCCTTTAACCAAAGTCTGCCGTTTTATTTGAACACTTCTCATCCAGGTCAACAAACGTTCTAAATTTTGTGTTGTATATTCTAATTAAATTTAATTACTACGGTTATCTATTTAATGATTTGTTGAAAAATGCGATAATAGCTTTTATAGCATCCAATTTAAACGGTAATAAAAGTAACAATAGGTATGCAAGTCAAATATTTCACGGTAAGTGGCTAGTAAGAACGCGTAACATGTAACAACCCAAACGGCGTTAACAACAGCGTTAGCAACAGCGTTTTAAACGGTTTCATTTTAGCTGTTAATAGATCATTCTATAAACTTAAGTACCAATCTTAAAGGTCGTCAAATAAATCAATTAACAGAGTACAACCCCGTTAGATCGGACCCTATAAACCCGGATCTCTCCGGATAACCTGGACCGATTTTGACCACGAATTAATTTTAAAAAAATTAACAAATTTATTTCCAATGCGCAATCCAAAAACGACAATGAAAAAGGACTTAAACGAGATTACAAAAATCTCGTATGAAACGTTCGCACGACTTTCTCTTGTCAATGCAAATACTGTACAATATAATTGCCCATAACAGACAGGAGGAGTGTTAAATTATTTGCACTCGGTCTGCTTGTTCCAGGACTAAGAAAAATAGTTGTGTTTCTTATCACGTGGTCACCCAATTATATGACTTAATTATTTAAAAACAGAAGAGATAGAGGTGTAGAAGACATTAGTCAGAGTTATCTCCTCTAAGAGCAATGAATTTCATTATACAGCTAGACCCTGTGGTGAATGAAGTGAAGTGTCATTTTCAGGGTGAAAAGAAGGTGCTATCCACAGGGCCTGGGATGCTAATAAGCATACTTTTCCACTCAGCGAGGAACGTGATGGTAAACCACTTCACTCCTCGTTTCACTTAGTAAACCCTCTAGAGATTTAGCCTTTCGGTTGATGACGTAAACAACAACACTCAACATGTAAGGTCTGCCAATGTATGTCGACCCACCGGGTTGGTCTAGAGCAGTGGTGTCAAACTCAATTTTGAAGAGGGCCATATATTAAATTTAGAATGTGTAGGAGGGCCAGATTCAAAAAACAAAAATTGTACTGAATTATTATAACATTTTATTATTATTATTATTTACGTTATGGCCTACAAAGGACCGCGATTTCTCAGTTTTTCTTCTGTGCTTTCCTCTTCGCCCAGTATTCTTTCATTTTCTTGGAAAAGTCACGTTTTCGTTCTTCCGACCATTTAGGTCTTGATCTTTTACTGTCCTCTTCCTGGAGCACTAGTTTGAGTTTATGTCTGAGAGGTGTTCTTTGTATGATGTCCGTCTCCGTTATTTGGAGTTTGTTGCAGTCTGTTTTTATCTCTTTGAGCCATCCATCGGGATTTATAACATTTTATTTATTTAATTGTACAGTATATAATATACGGTTGTTAAAAATCATATTAAAGTTATAAAAGATGGTAATTATTTTGAGCTCGAGGATCCAGATACCTGACTTCTCTTGTTTTTGACAAGCTCATTGATATCAGGTAGAGATGGCGTTACTGTCTATCTCTCTCACTTGTCTAGGCACGCACTGCCCTTAAAATTACTTATAAATGTAGTGTGCGCATTTTAAAACTTCCGTAGAGGAATCGAGTGAAGTCTTAAAGCTCTAAAAAAAACATGATTCTTCTCTCTGTGACACATTGCGATCGCGGGCCGTATCTTTGACATGACTGGTCTAGAGGTAAACTCGTTACCGCGAGTCAGTCAGCTGTTTAACAGCTGATATCTATATTGATTCTTCTTTGTATTCCTTATTTGTGTACGTTGCAATCTGTTCAATTGAGAACAATAAGCAACCCCATGACCCAATCAGATGAGGATGATGTGTATGACGTGTAAATGAGGTTACTCTTGTACAGACCCAGTCCGACCATTCCTGAGAGAGTATGGTTAATTAAACCCCAACCATCAAAGTACACCGGTAACCACTGTCTAGCATTCACATCCGTATAAAAGTAACTACCTTTACTAGGATTTGAACCAGGAACCTTCGTTTCCGAAAATCAGCTGTTAAACAGCTGATTTTGGCGACAACTTTACCTCTAGACCAACCCGGTGGGTTGTATTGATTCTTAATTAATTTTCGAGATATAAGTTAATTATTGTGATTTTTGACCGACTATCACGAAAGTTTGGGAAAATTCTACATTTAATTTCGTTTCCAAATAAATATGACGTAATATTTTAATAAGTTCAGATTAAAATTCTTACTAAATATATGTAAATAATAATTAAGTAAACTATTGAGTAACTTACTTTTATTTGTTAGTAAATAAATACTAAATAAAACATTTGTTAGTAAATAAATACTAAATAAAACATTTGTTAGTAAATAAATACTAAATAAAACATTTGTTAGTAAATAAATA
This sequence comes from Catonia carolina, assembly GCA_035578175.1. Classification (NCBI taxonomy): domain Eukaryota; kingdom Metazoa; phylum Arthropoda; class Insecta; order Hemiptera; family Achilidae; genus Catonia; species Catonia carolina. The sequence continues at coordinate 838,554 of JAQMRL010000040.1, forward strand.
CTAAATAAAACAATAATGTTCCAACTGCTAACAAATAGTTTACCTCACTACTGTTCTACCCACCGGGTTGGTCTAGAGGTAAAGTCGTCGCCAAAATCAGCTGTTTAACAACTGATTTTCGGAGACGAAGGTTCCTGGTTCAAATCCTAGTAAAGGTAGTTGTTACTTTTATACGGATTTGAATGCTAGACAGTGGTTGTGGGTGTACTTTGATGGTTGGGGTTTAATTAACCATACTCTCTCAGGAATGGTCGACCTGGGTCTGTATAAGACTACACAGTCTCATTTACACGTCATACACATCATCCTCATCTCATTGGGTCATGGGGTTGCTTATTGTTATAAATTGAACAGATTGCAACGTACACAAATTAGGAATAAAAAAAAAATGTATGTTTACACGGGAAATCGATTTTAATTTTAATAATAATTCTTCGTTTGCGAGCTGAAGTTTTTCTCAAAGTAACTTGTTTTCTTCTTTTAATTCAGCGTTTTCACGTTTTAAGAGCGATCAGTTTCCTCTGACTGCGCAACATTCAAATTTGGCGGTACTTCATTAATACGAAGCCTACCTTTCTCTACGATTATCCCTTCATTTTGTGAACTGCCTGTGTTGTAATTAAATGATGATGAGTTTAACACATTATACTCTTCATTACGTAAGCGTATCGTTTCTCTGCTCGATTTTTACGTTCACTACAAGTCGGGTTTTCCCGGACGTATAACGGCAATAAAAATCGACAAATTTAAATGTGGAACTGAACTCGTTTTTAAGACACGTTTAATGGAAGATGTAGCAGCAACTCGGACTTTAAATCGCGTACATAATCAGATTCGTCGAAAAGTACCAAACACACACGACCATTATCAGGAGAAAATGAATCGGCCCGCTTGCAAGTATAGGGTGATTCAAAAAGAGCGCCGGTTTTGATATATCAAATTAAGAGATTTATTTTATTGAAAAACTGAAAATAAATACATCAACAAGTTCATCTTACCTTCCGATTTTATGTATGAAAAATGATGTCATGCATGTGTCCTCCTCTACTGCGCTGGCACGCATCAACTCTGTCCATGAAATTGGATATTACTGCACGACAAGTTTCGATTATGTGGGAAAAGTTTCCGTATGTGGGGTTTTCTAAACCCCACATACGGCAGTTCTGTTTATTAACAAAACCGTTTAAGGGGAAGTGCGCCTCATCACTGAAAATGATTTTGTTTGCGAAGGTGTCATCATCCTGCCGTTTTCACAATACCCAGTCAACAAACTGTCGTCTCTTCTGGTGGTCTGCCACTTTCAAATGTTGCGTCAACTGAATTTTATACGGGTGATATTGGAGATCGTACCGAAGAATTCTCCGTGCAGAAGAACATCTTAAACCCAATTGTTGAGAACGGCGACGTATTGATTTTGCTGGGTTAACAGCCACACTGTCACGAACCAACGCAACGTTCTGCTCAGTTCGGCCAGAACGACGACGTCCAGAACTTTTAGGGTCGACTGTTGAACCCGTCTCAAAAAACTTTTTCATGAGCCTGCGAACTGTTGATTCATTCGGTGCTTCATTACGTCCTAGAGTACCGCGAAGTCGCCTGGCAGTAGCCGCATAACTCTCTCCACTCTGGTAAAATGTTTTGACGATTAACACTCGTTGTGCAATAGTAAACTTCTCCATGGTTAGACACAGACTGCGAGAGTACTACACTGCGAACAAGAGAAACTACAACTGAATCGTCAATCGGAATGTTCTCCGAAATAGAAATGAGGTCTAACAATGTTGCCAACCGATAAACAAAAATTTACCAGCCGTTTAAAAACCGGCGCTCTTTTTGAATCACCCTATATTTATCCACTTCAATCTAGTTTCAATGGCCTTTGGAAAACGGTGAAACTTATGATGCCCAACTCCTTTTGGTGTCTATCGTGATTAGAACACCCGGCACTCGCACAACACACCATCATTAAAGACTACAGACCGTATTAAGACTAGTAAACAACGCAGACAGACACCGAACGCATCGTGCGTCGGCTGTCGATGGTGACCAGTGACGTCAGAGGGCGGAGCTTATCACTGCGCATATTGTTGATGATCCCTACCGTCCAGTAAAGTAACCCGGTCAGTAATAAGTAATAAAACTAACCTCAAAAATCTGGTGTGAAACACTGACACAACGTTCTCTTGCCAATGCAAATAATTAACAATAAACCTAACATTAGTAGTAAAACATTAGAAAAAAACAAAAAACTAACCTCAAAAACATAACCTTATTTTAATCATGAGTGAATGATGCAAAATGAAAATCAACCTTTGGCTTAGAAATACGGAAAATCACTCTTTCTCTCTAAACTAGGCTCTGTAGAGAAAAATGCTTTAAATAAAAGTTGTAGATCTTTTAATTTTCTATAAATTTATTTATGTACACTTTTATTATAAAATGCATACTAAGGCCGAAATCTTTAAAAAATCAATTTTTCACACATTTTCGTGAGAAAAAAAACAGAAAATCGCAAATTACCGCTAAACAAAGCGTTATACAAAAAATTGTTTGAAATAAAAGTTGTAGAATTTTAAATTCTCTACAACTTTTATTATATAAAGTTTTGCGCTAAAATGCATATTAAAGCTGTAATCTTAAAAAACAACGTTTTTACGTGAAAACAGCCTCACCCAGAATTTCAGCAAACATGACGCCTACCCTATCTTGTAGAGAATAAAAAATTGAGTAAACCAGGCGATTTTAAAAATAATCGTAGGACCAGTTTTTGAGAAAATCGCAAAAAAGTGAAAAATTACACGAATAAACTACCACTTCCGGTTGACCGATTTTGATGAAAATGTTCGTGTCGAGTCCGGTAGTGGTACTTAACTTAAGTTTCAAGTTTCAAGTTCGTACGATGTTCCGTTCTTGAGATATTCTGTTCACACACACACACACACAGACCAATCGCTAAAAACATGTTTTTTGGGTTCAGGGGGTCTGAAAACGTATAGATCCGGTGAAAACTCGATTTCTTAAAATCGACATGAAAACAATACTTTCCTTCCTATATATTCATATAGGCAAGAGAAAGTAAAAACAATAACCTAATTTTAATCATGAGCGAATGAAACAAAATGAAAACCAACCCAACCTTAGTTTGGCTTAAAAATACGGTTTTTTTGGTTTAACGTCCGACTGTTCTGCAATTACTGCTAATGCAGACGGTGAATAATAAAATGATTTTTGTAACGTATGAAAATATTCCGTGCCTTAATGGGATTCGAACCCAAGACCGCATGATGAGAGGCGAGCACGTTGCCAACTACGCCAATTCGGCCGGCTTAAAAATACAAAAATCACTCTTTCACGCTAAACTAGTTTCTGTAGAAAAAACCGCTTAAAATACAAGTTGTAATTTTTTTAATTTCCTATAAATTCGATTATATACACTTTTGTCGTAAAGTACATACTAAGGCCGAAATCTTAAAAAATCTATTTTTTTATAGATTTAAATGAAAAAAAAAACAGATAATCACTAATTACCGCTAAACTAAGCGTTATACAAAGAAATGTTCAAAATAAAAGTTGTAGGTTTTTAAATTGTCAATTTTTATTTATTTAACGTCGCATCAACTGCTGTGGTCATTAGCGACGACGTTGGGGTGTAACTGTGCGTAATGAGAATGAAATGATTTTTTGCAACGTATGAAAATATGCCATGCCTGAGTGGGATTCGAACCCAGGACCGCACGATGAGAGGCGAGCACGTTACCAACTGCGCCAATGCGGCCGGCATAACTTTTATTATACACTACTTAGCGCTAAAATGCATATAAGGCCGCCTTTGAAATGAAAAAACAGCTAACTGATTAAAAACATTCACTTACAGATCAGGAAAAATTTCTTAAAACATTATGTTTGGAGTGTAGCATTATACGGAAGTGAAACGTGGGTGATAGGGGCTGTAGAACGGAAGAGGATAGAAGTTTTTGAAATGTGGTGTTATAGGAAAATGTTAAAGATTAGGTGGGTGGACAAAATAAGTAATTTAGAGGTTCTTAGACGAGTGGATGAAAAAAGAAGTATATGGAAGCATCTTACCAGAAGAAGGGATAAGCTAGTGGGGCATATCTTAAGACATCTATCAATAATGGAGGTTAATATTGAGGGAGTGAATTGTAGGGGGAGGCAAAGATTAGAATATATAAAGCAAATTACAAAAGATGTAGGGTGTTACAGGTATGTAGATATGAAACGACTTGCGCAAGACACAAAGATTGGAGAACTGCATCAAACCAGTCGAGAGATTGATGACAAAAAAGGCAGCGATCTTAAATGCCATTTTGTTTATAGTCGTGTGAAAGTTTCACACCAGATTTTTACTTTCTCTTGCCTATATGAATATATAGGAAGGAAAGTATTGTTTTCATGTCGATTTTTGAAAATCGAGTTTCTACCGGATCTACAGGTTTTTAGACCCTCTGAACCCAAACAACATGTTTTTTAGCGATTGGTCTGTGTGCGTGTGTGTGTGTGTGTGTGTGAACAGAAAATCTCAAGAACGGAACATCGTACAAACTTGAAACTTGAGTTATATACCACTAGACGACCCGACACGAACATTTTCATCAAAATCGGTCAACTGGAATTAGAATTCGTGTAACCTTTTACTTTTTTGCGATTTTCTCAAAAACGGCTCTTACGATTTTTTTTAAATCGCCTGATTTACTAAATTTTTTAATGCTCTACAACAGACATGTCAAAGATACGGCCCGCGGGCCGCATCCGGCCCCCGGGCTTTATCAATACGGCCCGCGATCGCAATGTGTTACAGAAAGAAGAATCATGTTTTTTAGAGCTTTAAGACTTCACTTGATTCCTCTACGGAAGTTTTAAAATGCGCACACTACATTTATAAGTAATTTTAAGGGCAGCGCGTGCCCAGACAAGCGAGAGAAATAGACGGTAACGCCATCTCTACCTAACATCAATGAGCTTGTCAAAAACAAGAGAAGTCAGGTATCTGGATCCTCGAGCTCAAAATAATTACCATCTTTTATAACTTTGATATCATTTTTAACAACGGGATATTATATACTATATAGGCCTAATTAAATAAATAAAATGTTTTAATAATTCAGTACATTTTTTTTATAAAAAAAATGCCCGCCTACACATTCTAAATTTAATATATGGCCCTCTGAAAAATTGAGTTTGACACCACTGCTCTACAAGATAGGGTAGGCGCCCATGTCTTGGAAAGGCTTGTTTTCTCGTAAACAAATTATTTTTCTTAAGATTGCGACTTAAAAACGCATTTTAGCGCAAAACTGTATATAATAACAGTTGTAGAGAATTTAAAATCCTAAAAATTTTATTTTAAAATTTTTTTGTGTAACGCTCAATTTAGCGGTACTCAGCACACGCACACACACATACATACGCACGCGCGCGCGCGCACAAACACACACACAACACAAGAGTCGTGAGAAATTTCTAGGGAACTGCCTTAGAATTTATTTCTCCATTGTTACTGAGAGATTAAATTATTTCTCCATTGTTACTGACAGATTAAAGGCATCATATATAATTTGAATTAAAAACCTTATGAATAATGGACGTTGAATTTCAAGAACTAGGTGGAGCCAATGATCACAACGCAATAATATTACAATCAATTAATACTACTAACGCCCGATTATACAACACAATCATAATAATAGTAGAATACAGGGTGGCACATAAGTCAGTGTCTTCAAAAATACGTTTGTGAAAATAAATGAAAATAAACAAATGACAATACATTTTTACTTTCTCTTGCCTATATGAATATATAGGAAGGAAAGTATTGTTTTCATGTCGATTTTTCGAAATCGAGTTTTCACCGGATCTATACGTTTTCAGACCCCCTGAACCCAAAAAACATGTTTTTAGCGATTGGTCTGAGTGTGTGTCTGTGTGTGAACAGAATATCTCAAGAACGGAAGATCGTACGAACTTGAAACTTGAAACTTAAGTTACATACCACTACCGGACGCGACACGAACATTTTCATCAAATCGGTCAACCGGAAGTAGTAGTTTATTCGTATAATTTTTCAGTTTTTTGCGATTTTCTCAAAAACTGGTCCTACGATTTTTTTTAAAATCGCCTATTTTACTCAATTTTTTATTCTCTACAAGATAGGGTAGGCGCCATGTTTGCTGAAATTCTCGGTGAGGCTGTTTTCACGTAAAAACGTTGTTTTTTTAAGATTACGGCTTTAATATAAATTTTAGCGCAAAAACTTATATAATAAAAGTTGTAGAGAATTTAAAAACCTACAACTTCTGTTTCAAACATTTTTTTGTATAACGCTTAGTTTAGCGGTAATTTGCGATTTTCTGTTTTTTTTCTCACGAAAACGTGAGAAAAATCGATTTTTTTAACATTTCGATCTTAGTATGCATTTTACGACAAAAGTGTATATAATTAAATTTATAGAAAATTAAAAGATCTACAACTTTTGTTTAGAGCATTTTTCTCTACAGAGCCTAGTTTAGCGTGAAAGCGTGATTTTCCGTATTTTTAAGCCAAACTGAGTTCGATTGTCATTTTGCGTCATTCTCTCATGATTAAAATAAGGTTAGGTTTTTGAGGTTAGTTTTTGTTCATTTCTAATGTTTTAATACTAATGTTAGGTTTATTGTTAATTATTTGCATTGGCAAGAGAAAGTTGTGTGAGTGTTTCACACCAGATTTTTATTATTATCATAATCACAGAAATAGATAAACACAGTTCAATGGAATAGTAAGAGATGCTCAAACTGGTTTCCTAGCCGTTTTAAGCAGGCATTCCATCTTTACACCACAGATTCACAAATTTCGTCGAAAATCTTCCGGCACGGTAGGTTTTCAAATTCCAATTGGATACATTCCTTTAAATTGCTCAACATCACTAATCTTGACGGAATAAACTTCAATGTTTTAGAATAAGCGAGTGCGTGCGCACGCGCGCGCGCACACACACACACAGATCAATCGATAAAAACATGTTTTTTTGAGTTCAGGGGTCTGAAAACTTGAAAATCCGGTTAAAAACTCGATTTCTTAAAATCGCCATGAAAAGAATACTTTTCTTTCCTACTGCCCGTCACCAAGCTTTGTGCAGCTGCGGGATGAAGGGAAAGACGAAGTACCAGACTGCAGGGGCGGTTTCAGGGAAGGGGCCATGCCCCCACCCGAAATACTAGGAAAACTTAGTTTAATATTTTCTATAAGCTATTATTTCTAACAAAACTGAATCCCAATACTCGTACCTATCAATTAACAATGATTATTTTAGTATAAAAATGAGTCAAACAGAAAGTATCTATTTTTAAATAGAATTAAGATAACAATCAGTGTCAGTAGTCAAAAGCCACTCGCATCCAGTCAGCGCCTACATTTTCCAAGATTTTCTTGATTTACAAGGACTTTGACGTAGCGAAAATTTCTCAATGAATTAAAATTGTGGTTACAGCATAAAAGAGGACTTTTCAATGACTCAATTAGAAACAGTAAGAGCTACATAAAAACAAGATAGCCCCCCCCCGAAAATCAGCCCTGGAACCGCCCCTGCCAGATTGCTGTTACGTCATAACACTGTACTAATCATCTCGTTGCTCTTCGCTGTACAGTAGGCTGCCTAGTGCGTGACATACGTGGGTGTTGTTTTCACTATTCGCTGTAGACGGCGACACACAATGTATTGTGTAGTTTGGATAGTACCCTTGACTACTACAAACATAATACAAGTAAAACGTTACTACTACTAACGCAATCTCTCACAGTAGTAGTGACGTAATGCATACCTCTCAGCTGCACAAACCTTGGGGACGGGCAGTATATATTCACATAGGCAAGAGAAAGTAAAAAACGATTGCTACAATAGTGTCAACTGATTTATGAACCACCTGGTACCACTGAATCAATAAATACCAATCGATTCCAGTTAAAAAATAACAAAGAAACTTAACAGTGTTTGGCTTATGCAAAAGAACGTGCTTCGAGAAATTAGTTTATTGTTACTTCTACAAACCGACTAAATGGAACATAACTTTAAAAATTATGACGACTTTTCAGGGTCAAGGGCTTTCAAACAGCTCTCAACTTAATTACTCAGCGTACTACAACATTATTTAACACAGTATTTCACTTGGGATCCTGCAGTAAGATGATAAAAATATAGTAGTTTTATAAAATAAAAAAATCTGGTGTGAAACACTCACAAAACTTTCTCTTGCCAATGCAAATAATTAACAATAAACCTAACATTATTAATAAAATATTAGAAATAAACAAAAACTAACCTCAAAAACATAACCTTATTTTAATCATGAGTGAATGATGCAAAATGAAAATCAACCTCAGTTTGGCTTAGAAATACGGAAAATCACTCTTTCTCTCTAAACTAGGCTCTGTAGAGAAAAATGCTTTAAATAAAAGTTGTAGATCTTCTAATTTCCAATAAATTTTATTATATACACTTTTGTCGTAAAATGCATACTAAGGCCGAAATCTTAAAAAAAATCGATTTTTATACGTTTTCGTGAGAAAAACAGAAAATCGCTAATTACCGCCAAACTAAGCGTTATACAAAAAAAATGTTTGAAATAAAAGTTGTAGGATTTTATATTTTCTACAACTTTTATTATAAACATTTTTTCGCTAAAATGCATATTAAAGCCGTAATCTTCGAAAAAAAAATTTTTTATGTGAAAACAGCCATCCCAAGAATTTCAGCAAACATAACGTCTACCCTATCTTGTAGAGCATTAAAAATTTAGTAAACCAGGCGATTTTAAAAAAAATCGTAAAACCAGTTTTTTTAAAATATAGCAAAAAAGTGAAAAATTACACGAATAAACTACTACTTCCGTTTGATCGATTTTGATGAAAATGTTCGTGTCGTGTCCGGTAGTGGTGTCTAACTTAAGTTTCAAGTTTCAACACATTGATTTTCTCCCAAAAGGTGAAACCATTAATGCTGCAAGGTATAGCGAAACCTTAAGAAAACTAAGGCGGGCAATTCAAAACAAACGGAGAGGAATGCTCAGTAACGGAATTGTGTTGCTCCATGACAATGCTCGGCCACATACCGCTGGTGACACTCAAACATTGGTTCGACAATTTCGTTGGGAGCAGTTCGATCACCCGCCCTACAGCCCGGACTTGGCACCGTCTGACTACCACTTGTTCCTCCACATGAAGCGTGAGCTAGGCGGCCAACGCTTTGAAACCGACGATGAAGTGAAAACTGCCGTGGAGTCGTGGCTACATTTGTTGGCGGGAACCTTTTACGAAGAGGGTATAGACAAATTGATCACCCGCTACAAGTGTTTAAACATCGGTGGAAACTATGTCGAAAAATAGTTTAAGGTTTGGGCTTTCATTAACAATAAACCTAAAACTAATAATAAAATATTAGAAATAAACAAAAAACTAACCTCAAAAACATAACCTTATTTTAATCATGAGTGAATGATGCAAAATGAAAATCAACCTCAGTTTGGCTTAGAAATACGGAAAATCACTCTTTCTTTCTAAACTAGGCTCTGTAGAGAAAAATGCTTTAAATAAAAGTTGTAGATCTTTTAATTTACTATAAATTAAATTATATACACTTTTGTCGTAAAATGCATACTAAGGCCGAAATCTTAAAAAAAATTAATTTCTCACACATTTTCGTGAGAAAAAAACAGAAAATCGCAAATTACCGCTAGACTAAGCGTTATAAAAAAAATTGTTTGAAATAAAAGTTGTAGAATTTTCAATTCTCTACAACTTTTATTATATAAAGTTTTGCACTAAAATGCATATTAAAGCTGTAATCTTAAAAAACAACGTTTTTACGTGAAAACAGCCTCACCCAGAATTTCAGCAAACATGGCGCCTACCCCATCTTGTAGAGAATAAAAAATTGAGTAAACCAGGCGATTTTAAAAAAAATCGTAGGACCAGTTTTTGAGAAAATCGCAAAAAAGTGAAAAATTACACGAATAAACTACCACTTCCGGTGGACCGATTTTGATGAAAATGTTCGTGTCGGGTCCTCTAGTGGTATCTAACTTAAGTTTCAAGTTCGTATGATGTTCCGTTCTTGAGATATTCTGTTCACATACACACAAACACACACACGCACGCACGCACGCGCGCGCACACACACACACAGACCAATCGCTAAAAACATGTTTTTTGGGTTCAGGGGGTCTGAAAACGTATAGATCCGGTGAAAACTCGATTTCGAAAAATCGACATGAAAACAATACTTTCCTTCCTATATATTCATATAGGCAAGAGAAAGTAAAACTTATACTATACCCAGAGCATATACAGTATATCGCGGAACCTGTTGTAGGTTTAACTGTACGAATATAACCGTTTGTTACCGTAAACAGAAATGTTAGTTTCTTGAAAATGTGGGCAGACTATTCACAGTGCTCAACGAAATCTAATATGCAGTGTAATAAAATGCTGAGAAGTTGAATTTAGACAAAAATGCCATTCAATGTCTCTTAACAAAGCTATGAGCTAACTACTGTGATGCTTCTCTTTCCACAATTTGATTAATAAAGAAAGAAAATAAAGACGTGAAGAAGCTATTCTTCAACAGTTTTGTTGACACGGCGTGGTAAAAAAGGAAGCGGTTAGGTAGACTAGTGAAGACGCCGGTGACAGAGATCGTAAAGAAGGCGATTCATTCGTAGAAAATTTGTTCCAATAGAATAAAATAGCTGGTAATTACAGTAAATCAAATATTTCTAGTCGTGTAATTAAGCTATAGGCAGTATTACAGGTCAGATTTATTTCTTATAAGGTTTATGAAGAAAATTTCCTCGGATTAAACCACAGCTTACAACAAAATGTATGTGTAGAAACTGGACGGTAGTGAAATTTACGAGTAGTGTCGCACTGTTGAGGTTGGCAGCACTGTCATATTTTCACTTCCCTTCCTCACAGCCCATCCATATGCAAAAAGGTAATCTCGTGACTTTAATATCTATATCGACTAACAATATTTGATTATTATCAGAACCGTTCTGGTCCCAATTAGTTCGGATAACTGACGCTCCACTTTACATAAAGAGTATTGGTTATAATTTTTTTTTTTTTTAATTCCTAATATGACCTCCAAAAATCTGTCCATATCCTCCACGAAATTTGTAAAGAATATAATCTCAAAATATCAAAGGAGAAAACAAAAATCATGGCTTTTAAAGGAAAGTACCCAATACGATCTAAAATTGTGATAGACAACAAAGTATTGGAGCAAGTGTCTCAATTCACATATCTGGGCTGTGACATAAGTTACAAAGATGAAATGGATGTGGAGAAGAAAATAGGAAAGTTCCAAATGATTTGTGGAAGTATCAGTAGGACATTGGCGAAAAAAGCTACCACAAACACAATAATGAAATTCTATAAAACAATGGCAGCTCCAATACTCCTCTATGGTAGTGAATCTTGGGTCACATCAAAAACACTTGAGAGTAAAGTGCAGGCAGCGGAGATGAAATTTCTTCGCAGAACTAAGGGCTGTAACTGGAGAGATCACATCAGGAATGAGGAAATAAGGAGGGAGCTGAACATCTTCTGCCTGAATGAGAGAGTTGCATCGTATCGCCAACAGTGGAAAGAACATGTTGAACGAATGTCAGCCGATAGGCTTCCACTAAAAATTTACAAGTATCAACCGGTAGGCAAAAGAGGTATAGGCAGGCCACGGAAAAGGTGGCAATGATTGTAAAAAAAAAAAAAAAAAATAACAAATGTTATAAGATAGACTTAAATTTATCATTGATAAAATATGAATTACATATTTAATATAGATGTTTTCTAAAATTATTAATATAAGCTGAATGTGAGTCGGAACAGGCCATGGCCTAATCCCTGTTTGAAAGAAGAAGAAGAATTCCTAATATGTGTACGTTGCAATCTGTTCAATTCAGAACAATAAGCAACCCCCCATGACCCAATGAGATGAGGATGATATGTATGACGTGTAAATGAGGTGTAGTCTTGTACAGACTCAGGCCGACCGTTCCCGAGAGAGTATGGTTAATTGAACCCCAACCATCAAAGTACACCGGTAACCACTGTCTAGCATTCAAATCCGTATAAAAGTAACTACCTTTACTAGGATTTGAACCGGGAACCTTCGCCTCCGAAAATCAGATGTTAAACAGCTGATTTTAGGCGACGACTTTACCTCTAGACCAACCCGGTAGGTTATAATAATAATAATAACAGTGGAATATTGAAACGAAAACCATGTGTGGGGGGAGAGGGCAAACGAAACGGTTTAACAAAAGATCGGAGGGAACTTGTCTGTGGTTACGACTTAGTACCTCGTAACTACACAATACAAAATACAATACAATACAGTTGGCAGCTGTTCAAAACACAAGGCCAGGCATAAAGAGAGGTTCAGGCACGCGCACGGGCACGCACAATTCACATTAAACAGATACGATAGATATATTTTACTAGGGAGTGTTCTTAGAACATGAAAATCAGTACGTACTGTACTGTACTACTCTTTCATACAGAATCCATACAACAATAGAGTCGGTGCGACTGTATAGTTTTATATACATAATGAAATGAAACATGTGACACTGATTTCGCGGCGTTTATAAATAGTGTAATCAACTCACTGTACTTCCCGGTTACCAGACCCACTCATGATTACACTATTATTTATACGATTTCAATAATAATTTGCAACGTTGCAAATATCACCTAATAGATCTGAACTAAGCCCATAAGTGATGGAATCTCTGTGGGTGGAAGGATAGTAAATAACATAAGATTCGCTGATGACACCGTTGTGATGGCAGACACCCTGGAATCGCTGCAAGAGTTGGTGAATAGAATTAACGATCATTGCATTGGATATGGACTTAGAATAAATGAGAAAAAGACTAAATTTATGATTGTCTCGAAAGCAGAACATGGAAATGAAACATTAACATAGTGCAAACCCAAATAGAAAAAGTAGAGACATACAAATATCTGGGAACCTGGGTTGATGGCAAGAATGACCAAAGTAAAGAAATTAAAGTACGAATTGAAACTGCAAGGCAAGCATTCATAAAATTGAAGAAAATGCTAACAAACAAAGACCTTCAGTTGCCTCTCAGATTGAGGGCTCTAAGATGTTATGTATTTTCTATCGTACTATATGGAATGGAAGCTTGGACATTGAAGAAACAACACATAAAGAAGATAGAAGCGTTCGAAATGTGGTGTTACAGGAGAATATTGAAAATTCAGTGGGTCCAAAAGGTTACCAATGTTGAGGTGCTCCGACGTTTAAATAAGGAGTTAGAAGTTATGAAAAGTATAAAAACAGGAAAACTAGAATATTTGGGTCACATAACCAGAGGAGAAAAATATGAGTTGCTGAGAATTATTATGCAGGGAAGGATCCGAGGAAGAAGAGGCGTAGGAAGAAGACGCATCTCCTGGCTGCGGAATCTTAGAGAATGGTTCAACTGTAGTTCATTGCAACTATTCAGAGCAGCACCCAGCAAACTGACCATAGCCATTATGATATCCAACCTCCGATAGGAGATGGAACTTTAAGAAGAAGAAGAAGAAGCCCGAAACCGACAGGTCGAGTGTTAAATTATTTACACTCAATATGTTAATTTCAGGACTAAAAAAACAAATAATTCTGTTTCTTATCACATTGTCAACCAATTAAATGACAAAATCATTTAACCATATAGCCCGGCAATAACATTTTTATAGACCGGCAGAGAATTTCTAGCATATGGGTGACCGAACTGTAAAGAAATAATTAAAAATTTGCTGGTTTTTGTCATCAGTCTCTCGACAAAAACTTTATAGGCAATTAAAGGAATACAGTACAATCTCGTGGATTCGAACTAACTGGGACCAAAATTAATTTGGAAAATCGAAAATCCGGATAATAAGCAACATAAATCCTTGACGCTTACAGTGCCAGGAGAACATTGTCAACTCCTACCAAAAAATGGTAGGTATTTTCCACTAGGTACTACAATCTGTTCGAAAATTCTGAAAATTTGGAATTTTCTAAACTGTTCGGTGGGGGGCGTAGCACCCCTCACGGGTCCGGGATCTAAGATTTAAAATATGTTCCGTTTTTTCGGTCGGGTGGGGAAGTTGTCTTGACATGAAAACTTGCATGAAATTTGTTCTCCAGGCGTAAATAAAAGAAAACCTGAAATTCGCAACCCCAAAAAACCCCTAAATTTCGTTTTTTTAGTTTTTCTGCGATTTTTTTTCGATGAGAGCAAAACCTCCCTCAATAATTGCAGCAGACTAAGATTATATGATAATTATAAAGAGCATAAAAAATGTAATAGGCTAAATGAGGCGATTTTTAATAATATCGCAGAGCCGTTTTTGAGAAAATCGAAAAAATGAAAAAAAGACACGAATTAACTACTACTTCCGGTTGACCAATTTGGATGAAAATGTCGCGTCCAGTACCAGTATCTAGTATCTAACTTAAGTTTCAAGTTCGCACGATTTCCATTCTTGAGATATTATTTCACACACGCGCGGGCGCGCGCACGCACACACACCAATCGCTAAAAACAAGTTTTTTTGGGTCCAGGAGGTCTGGAAACGTGTAGATCCGGTGAAAACTCGATTTCTTAAAATCGCCATGAAAACAATACTTTCCTTCCTATATATTCATATAGGCAAGAGAAAGTAAAAATTCGCAGGAGCCGTTTTTGAGAAAATCGCACGAATAATCTACTACTTCCGGTCAACCGATTTTAATGAAAATGTCAAGTGTCGTGTCCTCTCGTGGTACTTAAATCAAGTTTCAAGGTTTAACTACGTCCAATATTAACTTCAGACCAATTGCTAAAAATATGTTTTTTGGGGGGGTTCAGGAAGCCTGAAAACGACTTTAGGTGAAAACTCGATTTAGAAAAATCGAGATGGAACCAATACTTTTCTTTACTATAAACTTTTTCACGCAGGAAAAGAGAGAGTAAAAATTATTTTAATTTTCGTGAAAAATAACATATGCGCCACCCGGTATTGTCCATAAAAACAATGTAATCTTTCACACATAATCATGCTAGCAAATAAAAATGGTAAACTAATAAAATTAATTTTTTTTTTCACTACTGCGATACATTCTCTGCCTAAAATAAATTGACAAGAACCTAAACGAAGAAAGAAAGGTCGGGTCAAGGACAATCGCGAATTATTAAATGAATCGACGATAAATAAAATGTAATCATTCTTGCTGATACAGCTACTAAATATGCGCTTGCGTTTTTAATACATACAAACGAACATTTAATAAACAATTTACAGAAACGTTTCAAAATATTTACTTTTTTGCGTCATTTGGTAATAGGCGCCGGTTCTATCCGCATGCTTATTGCGCCAGCATCGGTGGGGTTACATGGAAGAACTTTTTTTTTAATTTTTGTTTAACGTCCGACTGTTCTGCAATTACTGCTAATGCAGGCGGTGAAGGATGAAATGATTTTAAAAACGTATGTAAATATTTACTTTTTTGCGTCATTTGGTAATAGGCGCCGGTTCTATCCGCATGCTTATTGCGCCAGCATCGGTGGGGTTACATGGAAGAACTTTTTTTTTAATTTTTGTTTAACGTCCGACTGTTCTGCAATTACTGCTAATGCAGGCGGTGAAGGATGAAATGATTTTAAAAACGTATGGAAATATTTACTTTTTTGCGTCATTTAGTAATAGGCGCCGGTTCTATCCGCATGCTTATTGCGCCAACATCGGTGGGGTTGCATGGAGGAATTTTTATTTTTATTTTCGTTTAACGTCCAACTGTTCTGCAATTACTGCTAATGCAGGCGGTGAAGGATGAAATGATTTTAAAAACGTATGTAAATATTTACTTTTTTGCGTCATTTGGTAATAGGCGCCGGTTCTAACCGCATGCTTATTGCGCCAGCATTTGTGGGGTTACATGGAATATTTTTTTTTTTTAATTTTTGTTTAACGTCCGACTGTTCTGCAATTACTGCTAATGCAGACGGTGAAGGATGAAATGATTTTAAAAACGTATGTAAATATTTACTTTTTTGCGTCATTTGGTAATAGGCGCCGGTTCTAACCGCATGCTTATTGCGCCAGCATTTGTGGGGTTACATGGAATAATTTTTTTTAAATTTTTGTTTAACGTCCGACTGTTCTGCAATTACTGCTAATGCAGACGGTGAAGGATGAAATGATTTTAAAAACGTATGTAAATATTTACTTTTTTGCGTCATTTGGTAATAGGCGCCGGTTCTAACCGCATGCTTATTGCGCCAGCATTTGTGGGGTTACATGGAATATTTTTTTTTTTTAATTTTTGTTTAACGTCCGACTGTTCTGCAATTACTGCTAATGCAGACGGTGAAGGATGAAATGATTTTAAAAACGTATGTAAATATTTACTTTTTTGCGTCATTTGGTAATAGGCGCCGGTTCTAACCGCATGCTTATTGCGCCAGCATTTGTGGGGTTACATGGAATAATTTTTTTTAAATTTTTGTTTAACGTCCGACTGTTCTGCAATTACTGCTAATGCAGACGGTGAAGGATGAAATGATTTTAAAAACGTATGTAAATACGAGGGTAGGCTGATAAGTAATGCACACATGCTTGTAGAAGACAACTAAATAAACTTCAGTAGCGCGCCTGGTGGCATGTGGAAGTACTATTTCTCCTCTACAAGCCTGCGCAGTTTGAAGGCGTTGCTTTCATTCAGTTTGTTTTGAGTAGTGGAAGTATGGCGTCGTGTTCTGGTGCTATGTCAACGAGAATTAAACAACGCGCTGTTATCGAATTTTTAACTGCTGGGAAAGTGAATCCTAGTGAGATTTATCGTCGTTTAAAGGCTGTTTATTGTGACGATACTGTTGATAGGTCTACTGTGAATCGTTGGGTAATAAAATTTCGTGATTGCCAACCTGGAAAAGCCTTAATTGTTGACAAAACACGCAGTGGACGACCAATCACTGCCTCAGACGATAATCGTCGCAAACTCATCGATGATTTGATTCAAAATGACCGGCGAATCACTCAACAGCGTATCGCAAACCAAATTGGAATATCTAAGGAACGTGTTGGCTTCATTATTGAACAATTGGGATACCGTAAAATCTGTGCACGATGGGTACCACGCCGTCTGACAGACGAGAATAAACAGCGTCGATTGGAATGCTGTGAACAACTTTTGAAGCGCTACCGTGACGAAGGAGACGACTTTCTTTTGAATATTGTGACGGGGGACGAGTCATGGGTTCATCATTACGATCCCGAAGAAAAAAGGCAGAGCGCTGAATATCGTCATCCACATTCTCCTGTTGTGAAAAAGTTCAAAACACAACCGTCCGCAAAAAAAATTCTTTTGACTGTGTTTTGGGATGCTCGCCGAGTTTATGTGACTGATTATCTGGAACGAGGGGCAACGGTAAATTCTGCTCAGTATATACAGACTCTGAAACACCTCCGACGTCGAGTTTGTCGTGTTAGAGGCAACCTGGCGCCAATAATTTTGCAACACGACAATGCTCGTCCACACACTTCGCGTGCAACTGGAGAGGCTCTGAGAAACCTGAAGTTTCAACCAATTTTACACCCTCCGTATTCTCCCGACCTTGCGCCTTGCGATTTTTATTTTTTTCCTCTACTGAAGAGAGACCTTAAGGGTAATCATTACAGCTCGGACAATGAGGTGAAGGCAGCTATTGCGTCCTGGGTTCGAGGAAAGTCGGAAGAATTTTTCAGTGACGGAATGAAAAAACTTGTTAAACGTTGGGAGAAATGTGTAATGCTTAACGGTGACTATATTGAAAAATAAATAGATAATTTGGTAGGTTAAGATTTGTACTTTAATTTGTTATTTACCCCATCTTGCTATTTCTTTTTGTTCGTCTTCTACAAGCATGTGTGCATTACTTATCAGCCTACCCTCGTATTTACTTTTTTGCGTCATTTGGTAATAGGCGCCGGTTCTAACCGCATGCTTATTGCGCCAGCATTTGTGGGGTTACATGGAATAATTTTTTTTAAATTTTTGTTTAACGTCCGACTGTTCTGCAATTACTGCTAATGCAGACGGTGAAGGATGAAATGATTTTAAAAACGTATGTAAATATTTACTTTTTTGCGTCATTTAGTAATAGGCGCCGGTTCTATCCGCATGCTTATTGCGCCAACATCGGTGGGGTTGCATGGAGGAATTTTTATTTTTATTTTCGTTTAACGTCCGACTGTTCTGCAATTACTGCTAATGCAGACGGGGAAGTATAAAATGATTTCAGTAACGTATGTAAACATTTACTTTTTTGCGTCATTTGGTAATAGGCACCGGTTCCATCCGCATGCTTATTGCGCCAACGTCGGTGGGGTTGCATGGAGGAATTTTTATTTTTATTTTCGTTTAACGTCCGACTGTTCTGCAATTACTGCTAATGCAGACGGTGAAGGATAAAATGATTTTTTTGTAACGTATGAAAATATGCCGTGCCTGAATGGGATTCGAACCCGAGACCGCATGATGAGAGGCGAGCACGTTACCAACTACGCCAATGCATGGAAGAAGAAAGACATGGAAGAAGAAAGTACATAATACAGAGAGTAACTGAAAATTCAACAGCAATCTTTGAAAAGCTGATTCTCAACAGCCAAAATAAGAAACAAATTGGTCTGAAAACACTCACACAACTTTCTCTTACCAATGCAATAGTACCTAATTAAAAATATGACTTAATTTCAATCATGAGTTAATGACGCAAAACGAATATCAACGTCTCAAGAACACAAACCTTAAAGAAAAATCTGGTGTGAAACACTCACACGACGTTCTCTTGCCAATGCAAATAATGACCAATATAACCTAACATCAGTAATAAAACATTACAAATAAACAAAAAAAAACTAACCTCAAAAAAAAACATAACCAACTTTTAATCATGAGTAAAAGACAAAAAATTAAAATCGACCTCACTTTGGCTTGATAATACGGAAAATTACTCTTTCACGCTAAACTAGGGTCTGTAATGAAAAATGCTTTAAATAAAAGTCGTTGATCTTTTAATTTACTATAAATTTGATTATATTATACTTATGTTGTAAAATGGATATAAGACCGAAATCTTAAAAAAAATCGATTTTTCACACGTTTTCGTGAGAAAAAAAAATCGCTAATTACCGCTAAACTAAGCGTTACACAAATAAATGTTAGAAATAAAAGTTGTGGGATATTAAATTCTCTACATTTTTTACTATATAATAAATTTTTGCGCTAAAATGGATATGAATTCGCAATCTTGAAAAAGCCATTTATTCTCCGAGAGCACAGCCTCTCCAAGAATTTCAGCAGACATGGCACCTAACCTATCTTATAGCTAGAGTATATAAAGTTTAGAAAATGAGGTGATTTAAAAAAAAAATCGTAAGAGACGTATTTGAGAAAATCGCAACAAATTAAAAAATGACACGATTAAACTACTACTTAAAAATCTGGTGTGAAACACTCACACAACTTTCTCTTGCCAATGCAAATAATTAATAATAAACCTAACATTATTAATAAAATATTAGAAATAAACAAAACACTAACCTCAAAAACATAACCTTATTTTAATCATAACTAAATGACGCAAAATAAAAACCGAACTCAATTTGGCTTAAAAAAACGGAAAATCACACTTTCACGCTAAACTAGGCTCTGTAGAGAAAAATGCTCTAAACAAAAGTTGTAGATCTTTTAATTTTCTATATATTTAATTACATACACTTTTGTCGTAAAATGCATACTAAGGCCGAAATGTTAAAAAAATCGATTTTTCTCACGTTTTCGTGAGAAAAAAAAACAGAAAATCGCAAATTACCGCTAAACTAAGCGTTATACAAAAAATTATTTGAAATAAAAGTTGTAGAATTTTTAATTCTCTACAACTTTTATTATATAAAGTTTTGCGCTAAAATGCATATTAAAGCTGTAATCTTAAAAAAACAACGTTTTTACGTGAAAACAGCCTCACCGAGAATTTTAGCAAACATGGCGCCTACCCTATCTTGTAGAGAATAAAAAATTGAGTAAAATAGGCGATTTTAAAAAAAATCGTAGGACCAGTTTTTGAGAAAATCGCAAAAAACTGAAAAATTATACGAATAAACTACTACTTCCGGTTGACCGATTTTGATGAAAATGTTCGTGTCGCGTCCGGTAGTGGTATGTAACTTAAGTTTCAAGTTTCAAGTTCGTAAGATGTTCCGTTCTTGAGATATTCTGTTCACACACAGACACACACACACACACAGACACAGACCAATCGCTAAAAACATGTTTTTTGGGTTCAGGGGGTCTGAAAACGTATAGATCCGGTGAAAACTCGATTTCGAAAAATCGACATGAAAACAATACTTTCCTTCCTATATATTCATATAGGCAAGAGAAAGTAAAAATGACACGATTAAACTACTACTTAAAAATGTTCGGGTCCGGTCCGGTAGCAGTATCTAACTTAAGTTTCAAGTTCGTACGATGTTCCGTTCTTGAGATATTTTGCACACAAACACACACACACCAATCGCTAAAAACGTGTTTGTGTGGGTCCACGTTATCGAAAAAACTCTTTTTTACATAAAGGACAGCCTATTATTAATTAATTACGAAGAACTAGAGCAATATTTTAAAATATTACATCAACTAAATTAAAAAAAAAGAAAGATAGCAATCTTGAAATTCAATTTTTTAATTTCTCTACATAGTTCAAAATTTTCAATTATAAAAAATATAATTTTATATTTAACATAAAAACACTGATTAAATTTATTTATTAATAAAACATTTTATATTTTTTGAATACAAAGTTTAATTTTGTTGTTTACTCTTGCCCTCTACCTATCTATTCTTATTCCACAAATTATAAAAGAAAATTGTGTGAAACACTCACACGACTTTCTCTTGCTAATGCCAATAATGAACAAATATAACTCTAACATTAGTAATAAAACATTAGAAAAAAAAAACAAAATAACAAACGACCTCAAAAAACATAACCCAACTTTTATCGTGAGTGAATGATGTAAAATGAAAACCAACCTTAGTTTGGCTTAATAATACGGAAAATCACTCATTCACGCTAAACTAGGCTCTGTAGAGAAAAATGCTATAAACAAAAGTTGTAGATCTTTTAATTTCCTATAAATTTTAATACATACACTTTTGTCGTAAAATGCATACTAAGGCTGAAATCTTAAAAAATCGACTTTCGTACACATTTTCGTGAGAAAAAGACAGAAAATCGCTAATAAGCGTTATACAAAAGAAAGTTTGAAATAAAATTAAACTACTACTAAATTAAATAAACTACAACTTCCGGCTGACCGATTTTGATGAAAATATTCGTGTCGGGTCCTCTAATAGTACCTAACTTAAGACAAGTTTCAATTTCGTACGATGTTTCATTCGCGAGATATTTTGTTCACACACAAACACACACACACACACACACCAATCGTTAAAACCATGTTTTGTGGGTTCAGAGGGTCTAAAACCGTGTAGATCCGTTAAAAACTCGATTTCGAAAAATCGACATGAAAACACTACTTCCCTTTCTATAGGCAATAGAAAGTAAAAAAAAAGGAAATTTTGTTTTATGACACAAAGTTGGTAGCCCTACTCAACCGGTATAGATACGACAGTGTGAGTTGATTCTCCTTAAGCGTGTACAATTTTGTGCCGTTTCCGGTCGTGTTACGAACAGAATGTCGTATACCATGGAACGGGTTTTCATTCTTGAACAATGTTTTCCTACGAAATCGTATGCGAGTGTAAAAGAATCAATTCAAATTAAATTTGTTGGTGCTCCTCCACCAGAAAAAATGTCATTTTCTAGCCTAAAAACCCGATTTCGAGAGGCCGGTAGTGTTTTCACACTCTCTAAAACGTCATCTGTCAATAAGAGAGTTGGTCGACCACTCTGCCCTTAACTGACAGGTGGAGTGTCAAATTATTTACACTCAATCTGTTTGTTGCAGGGCTAAAATAAATAGTTCTGTTTCTTGTCACATGGTCAGCCAATTAAATGACTGAATCATTTAAGAACAGAAGAGGTAGAGGTGTAAAAGACACTAATCAGAGTTATCTCCTCTGAAAGTAATGGATTTCATTATACAGCCAGACCCTGTGGTGAATGAAGTGAAGGTGTCATTTGCAGAGTGGAAAATATGTGCTTTTCAGAGGGCCCGGCATGCTGATAAGCGTACTTTTCCACTCAGTGAGGAAGGCAATGGTAAACCACCTCACTCCTCGTTTTACTTAGTAAAACCTCTACAGGTTCAAACCAGCCTACAGGCTGATGACCTAAACAACAACAACAACGGTTGACCACTACGTTTTCTGTCGCAAACACTACCTGTCTCTCAAAATCGGTGTGTTAGGCTAGAAATTGACATTTTTTTCTGGTGGAGGAGCACCAACAAATTTAATTTGAAACGATTCTTTTACACTCGCATACGATTTCGTAGGAAAACATTGTTCAAGAATGAAAACCCGTTTTTACTTTCTCTTGCCTATATGAATATATAGGAAGGAAAGTATTGTTTTCATGTCGATTTTTCGAAATCGAGTTTTCACCGGATCTATACGTTTTCAGACCCCCTGAACCCAAAAAACATGTTTTTAGCGATTGGTCTGTGTGTGTGTCTGTGTGTCTGTGTGTGTGTGTGTGTGTGTGTGTGTGTGTGTGTGAACAGAATATCTCAAGAACGGAACATCGTACGAACTTGAAACTTGAAACTACCACTACCGGACGCGACACGAACATTTTCATCAAAATCGGTCAACCGGAAGTAGTAGTAACTTAGTTTATTCGTATAATTTTTCAGTTTTTTGCGATTTTCTCAAAAACTGGTCCTACGATTTTTTTTAAAATCGCCTATTTTACTCAATTTTTTATTCTCTACAAGATAGGGTAGGCGCCATGTTTGCTGAAATTCTCGGTGAGGCTGTTTTCACGTAAAAACGTTGTTTTTTTAAGATTACGGCTTTAATATAAATTTTAGCGCAAAAACTTATATAATAAAAGTTGTAGAGAATTTAAAAACCTACAACTTCTGTTTCAAACATTTTTTTGTATAACGCTTAGTTTAGCGGTAATTTGCGATTTTCTTTTTTTTTCTCACGAAAACGTGAGAAAAATCGATTTTTTTAACATTTCGGTCTTAGTATGCATTTTACGACAAAAGTGTATATAATTAAATTTATAGAAAATTAAAAGATCTACAACTTTTGTTTAGAGCATTTTTCTCTACAGAGCCTAGTTTAGCGTGAAAGCGTGATTTTCCGTATTTTTAAGCCAAACTGAGTTCGATTGTCATTTTGCGTCATTCACTCGTGATTAAAATAAGGTTATGTTTTTGAGGTTAGTTTTTGTTCATTTCTAATATTTTATTACTAATGTTAAATTATATTGTAAATTATTTGCATTGGCAAGAGAACGTTGTGTG